>JAULBM010034197.1:0-10980 GCA_032357055.1 Geukensia granosissima
CCGCCGCCGCCGCCGCCGCCGCCGGAAAGCAACACCTATGTCTCGCTTTCGCGACTTCGTCGCAGGCGAGACAAAAAATGACTGAGCAAAACAGATAAAAAAGGTTCAAAAAGTCATATTGTTAAAAAAAATGACTGAGTAAAACAGATAAAAAAGGTTCAAAAAGTCATATTGTTCACTAACAACATATTCTATTATTTTTCTCATATCTAGCAATTCCATGCATTCCAACATAATGCTCTATATAACCAATTTAAACTGGTGTAGTCTTAATAATTTTGGGGGTAAATTCCATAGCTTATCAGAAACTGAGCAAGTTAAAACCTTTGTTAATGACTTTTGGCCCATTTTTTTTATTGCAATGTTTTTATTTCCGAAAAAAATCCAGCAGAATGGAAATTGTGTAATTATAACTCACCCTTTGAATTTTTTTACATTTAAAAGCACAAACACATGTAAAAATACCTGGAGCATGTATCGCTAAGCTGACTGAGGACAATTAGCCTGTATTCACACAAAATAGTTTTAAAGTGAATTTGTCTTAGAGTGCTTTTTTCCACAAGTTTTGCTGTTGCAGCCAAATTGGTTGGGAAGAAGGGAAAGAGAACATTATTTTGGACGATGATCATTCCAACAAACTTTCCCATAGGGTCCTATGTTAAACTTAGTCTGGCTGTGACAGCCATCTTTGTTTGCAAAAGGGGGAGGGGGGGTTAATGCCAGACAAAATTTTGGTATAAGACCAATCCAAAAACCATTCAACAAACGTTTGGTAACAATTGACTCAGTTGTTACAGTTCAGTTTATTTGAAACCAAAAGCAATACTGCCTAAAGGTATAAATACATGATTATATATTAATATTAAGTATGAAGATGAAAATCGGACAAGAAGATATTTAAAATTTACCACCCCCTTTTTTATTTTCAGTAACAGCAGCCATCTTAGTAGGAGGAGGGTGATGATGGTTGTTAAGGACTACCAAAGGACCATTCTACCAAACTCTAATTACAATAAGTGCAGTGGTTTCTGACAAGATTTTCAATATAAAAATAGGAGATGTGGCATGATTTCATGTGGATTTCATGTAGGGTCCTATGTTAAACTAAGTTGAGCTGTGTCAGAGATCTTGATTGGCTGTCAGGCATGCATTACAAAATTTAGAAAGAGGAACATTGCAATAGGCTACGTTGTGTCAGACATGAAGTTTTTCAATTGAATTTCCAATAGGGCCCTTTGTTAAATTTAGTTCAGCTGTGGCAGCCATTTTGGTTGGTGGGCTGTGATGCCAGACATAAATTTGGTGGAACCAAGTTAGGACCATTCCAACAAAGTTTGGATGCAATTGGCTTAGTAGTTTCAGACAAGGAGATTTTAAAGTAGTTTCCCATAGGTTTTTTTTTTTTAAAGTTCAGCTGTGGCAGCCATCTTGGTCAGTGGGCACATATACTGGACAAAATTTTGGTTAAAGACCATGTAAAAACCACACACCAAGTTTGGTTGCAATTTGCTTAAGGAAGTTTAAGACAAGAAAATTTTAACTAAACCAACCTTTTTAGAAAGGGTGGCCATCTTGAAAGGCATGCAATTATGCCAGACAAAAATTTGAAAGGGGACCACAAAAGGACCATTCCACTAAAAATTGGTTAAAATTGGCTAAGTGGTTTCAGAAGAGAAGATTTTTTTGTAATTGTAGACAGATGGACAACAGATGGACAACAGATGGACAATAGATGCCAAGTAAAGGTAAAAGCTCACATAGCTTTTTAGGCCAGGTGTGCTAAAAATATGATCTGTTGTAACATGTGTTGGTGTTTACATTATCATTCCCAGTCCATGATACTTTAATCTAAACCAGGAAATAAATGCAATCATTCATTTTCAATTTATCAGCAATTCAATGGCCAATATAAACAATTTAAACAAAAATGAGTTTATGGTCAAACCAGTCTACCTTTCTACATTAAAAAGAGTGCATTTAGCAAGGAAATCTAATAACTAAAAACTTAGGGCCAAGAACCCAAATGTCTTTTGTCTAACATCATTAAGAACAATAATCATTAATACAAGTTTTGGGCCAAAGGGTTGGCAAGCACCTTTGTGTAAGACAATACAGTATAAGGATGAACATGAAAATTTTATAGCTTTCAATATCAAATATTCCACATCAACTTACTTGTCTATTGCTATAGCTGACAATAATACACAACATTTGAACCAGGTAAGACATGAATAGCATTCAAAATACAATATTGCAATGCAGTTCTGGGCCCTTGTAACATGTTTTGATATTACAGTCAATCCTGCATTTAAGGTCACCTTTATTGAGCAACTTTATCAAAAGGTCACTTCTTTCATGCCCCTGTGCTAATCATTCAACACTATAAATGTGACTCGTTTAAGAGGTCATTTCGTTATAAGGCCAACTTTCTCTTCTAAAGGTGTCCTCTTAATTCAGTTTTGACTGTATATCTAGTGATTGAGGGGTAAGGTTAAGGTCATGCAAAGGTCAAGGTAAGGTCATACCATTAGCATTGATCATCAGTTGTTTTGCCTATCAATAAAATACAAACACAAAATGGTTCAAAAACAGAAATGTATAAATAAATGTAAAAATGCAAACAAAGCAGCAGTGTGAAGTCTAGACATCATGCCACATCTGTGTAGGAATACACAATAGCTCAAATGGATCATCAGTTTTGAACTGACAGAACGGTTATTATCAAAACAAAACTTTATACCAGTATTTATTATATCCTTATTCAATTCATCCAGCATGCACACATATAAAGGATAGAAAAGAGACTACAATACATGACTGATTCATATTAGTTTTATGAACAGCAACCAGACACACAAACTTTACCACTTCTGTCTTTAATATTGTTTATTTTTAATAATTTTCCAAATAGGGTAGTATGGAAATGACAAGGCTTTAAGACAGGTTTTTTGGCCAAGAATTTCACTGAAAAATGAAAGTTGATAATATCTATTATTCTATATAAATTGTAATGAAAAATGTTTGTAAAAAGAAAATCCAACAGGTTGTTTTTTTTTATAGCTTTAGTCATAAGACAAATTGAAATTGCTTTAAATGCGAAAATATGAATAAATTTCTTAATTTGATACAATTTTGTAGATTTTGAGTTTTTTTTTTGCTCACAATTCTGTTGTGTCAGATCAGATGCTGTTAATTTCTAAAATTATGTTCTGATTATATCTATAAATTGTAATAGCAGAAGTGACAATGAGACAGTACACTAGCCAATCAAATGTTTTCTTACTTGAAAAATCTGGAGGTCAAAGATCAAGGTGTCAAAGGTGAATCATCACTAGAAATTGAATTGTGGGAAGGAAATGCGCCTTGGGATAGGCCATTCAAGTCTGCCTTGACCTCGAAAAATAAGAGTTAACCAAAAATAAGAATGAACATAAACAAAGAAATGTTATATTCAAATAATATGAAAAGCAAGATATAAGAACGGGACAAAATGCATTGTAATACAAAATACATCACATAAAACAAACTGTCAATTCATTTATTTTTAATGGTATCAATTTGTGTGGCTTCATTTCATCTCAAAATAACACAAATATATCTTTTATTGACCTGTTAATATGATGCTGGAGAGAAATGGGCATGTACATTAAAAAGCATAGATATTTTATTAAAACATTACTTTCTAAATATATATTTTAACTTTTTATTTAAATGTCATTGTAAACACATCATATTATATTTTCATCCATTTTCTGCCAAATATAATTTTCCTTCTATGACAACAATGAAAGTCATGAGAATTGATAACAAGGGCATACATGTATTATGTAAACTATCAGAGAATACACTGAGACTCCTTTTGAAAAACCTCTCATTGTTTTACTAAGGGCTGTTCCAGACTTATTTGTATTGGGGGCGGGGCACTGCTATTTAAATATGATGTGTGGTAGGTATTTCAGAAAAAAATTGCCAAAAATTGTACAGAATAAACAATTATAATTTTAAAATACTATCTGGAAGAGACCTCCAACCCAATTCCCCCAATACATTTAATACCAAAAAGATTCTACCCATCAATACATTTATATCTAGAAGATCTTCTTTTAAATGAAGAAGATTCCAATACATTTATATCTGGAAGAGAGCTCCAACCCCAATTCCCCAAATACAGATTCTACCCCCAATACATTTATATCTGGATCAGTCCTCTGACCCACCCTTACAGTACCCAAAAAATTATAACAACAAATTATATATTCACAAAATTGATAAGTTTATTTAAGGACAATATATTCTGTGAAAAAGCCATGCAAACAAAATGCTGCTTAACTTAAAAAAATCCAACGAAAAAGTAAAATAACTGTATTTACCTCTGTAATATCATTTTTATTTTTATTTTGTGTGGTACCATGTGTCACGGTACTTATACTTTCTTGACCTTCACCAAAGGAGAGTTCTCTGTGATCAATGATCATGTCTGTATCAGAATCATTTTCTATGTGAACATGTGGCTGCAAAATATCAAAATATCAAAATTAGATGTATTCTATAGATATTTATCATTTAGGAATGGCATATTTACTTTTATACAAAATCATGCTGAAAGGCTGCAGAATTTTCCCAGGTTGCAAGATGATCTAAGTTGCACCCTTTAAGTCATTACTTATTACAACTAATACATACAAATATAACGTTTATTGAACATTTCTAATTATTATGTATTAGAAGTTTATTGTTGACTTTCAAAAGACAAATCATGAATTTGTTTGTTTGATTGGCGTTTAATGCCATTTAACATTTTTCAGTTATATCACGTTTTATTGTCAGTTTTATTGGTGGAGAAGGACAGAGTACCTGGAGAGAACCACTGACAAACCTTATCATGTGCATTCTGAATTAAACGCAACATTTTTTTTGTGGTACAAAGTCATATTTAAGGAGTTTTACTGTTGATTTTCAGAAGACAATAAGATCATAAAAATTATGTCCTTTTCACTAAGCATCTCTGTTTTTTTTTAATTTTACCATTACAAACGAGGGTACTGGTGGCTTGCATAGTCAAAGGTAGAAAATTTTTAGAAAATCACTTACATTAGACATTTGTTTCTTTTGTCAGAATCTTGTTGCCAATGGTAGACATGGTGTTAAAATTAGATATTGGAAAGAATGTTAAGGCTTTTTTCAGTCTAACAAGTATTCACATTAAGAATATCAAGTCTGGGCAAATACATGTAGTTATAAATTATAAGTCATCATCATAATTCACATTTCTCTAAAGGACTGTTTCAATCCAAGGCCATGCCAAGATCTTGCGGGATTCTGAAATACCCCCACAACATCTTGATGGGTTATTACCTGCAGTATTCCTAAATAAGGTCATTGGTCAAACACTGGTTAGGGTGAGACAGGTGTATGTGTGTGTTTATATGTGTGTTATGATAACTTACATTAGACATCTGTTCTTCTGTTGTTAGTAATTTTGCCAATGGTAGACAACACTGTGGAAGTGTCTCCATTAAATTAGGAGTACTGTTGGTTAAAAATGGCTTCATAATACTGAAACGAAAAAAAACTAACTTTGTAACAAACTCTTTCAAGGCACCTGCTGTGCAGTTAATGACAAAGGAGTAGGTTCGATAAGTACTCAAAAATAAAATTTAGTTTAAATTTGAAGTTTTACATTTTTTAAAACTATAATGTCATATCTTTAAAACTTAATTAACCTTTTTAATAGAAATTGTTAGATTTATTGATTTTTAACTGCTCAAACTTCGTCCAAAAATGGAAAATTTAACAAATAAGCCGAATATTGTCTAATTTACCGGTATCTGGTTTTTTGCCATTTCAGTATTGGCCGCACACGTGTTACACCTCAATTTTTACATATATTATGTAGTTTACTTAGTTACATCATATGTGTAAATATTTTGGTGTAACACACATGCGACCAATATGATTAGAGGCAAAATTCTCCCAAAATCAACAGAAAATATAGACATTTTTGAACATTTTGGGAAATGACATATTTTGATGACGTCATACCTAAAGCACATGAACTTTTATACTAAAACGAAAGCTGCACATATTGAGAACATTATTTTTCTATTCAACAAACACTTTTAGATAATATTATATTAAGATTTTTATAATGTGTTAGTTTCTGGGCTTACTCCTTTGAAATGTCAGAAATAATTTAAAGAAGCAGTCCACCTAATGAAACCAGAGGCTCCCAGGGGCCTGTAATCGCTCACCTATCTCAAACAACCTTGTATTAAAGTTACATATAAATCCATTCAGAAGTTTCAGAGGAGAAGATTTTTAAAATTTCAAAATGAGTGAAAAAAACACCTTAAAAGGGCCATAACTCCTATAAGAGATAAGGAATTTCAACAAAAATTTCACCACTGATAGATTTCATCATGCCAAACACTTGTACATGTCAGAATTTGGCTTTAGTTAAAAGTTTTTAAGATATATGCGAAATACTTATGCCAGACCCCTATGTTCTATTTTTAGTAATGGCAGCCATGTTTTTCAACAGATCAAAAATCGAAGCATTAACTTTCTGCAGAATACCCTTAAGAAGAATTATACAAAGTTTCATCTCAATCCATTCAGTAGTTTCAGAGGAAAAGATTTTTAAAACTTTAACTTCAAAATTAGCAAACAAATGTCTAAAAAGAGAAGGAATTTCCACAAAAATTTCACCACAGATAGATTTCATCATGCTAAACACTTTTACCCTATGTCAAAATTGGCTAAAGTTAATAGTTTTTGAGTTATATATGCAAAAATCTTATGTTAAACCCCTATGATCTATTTTTAGTAATGGCAGCCATGTTTTTCAACGGATCAAAAATGGAAGCACAAACTTTGTGCAGAATAACCTAAGTTGAATCCAAATCCATTCAGTAGTTTCAGAGGAGAAGACTTTTTTCACTGTAGCCATAAGTAATGCACTAATCTTTAAAATTCTTTAGTCTTACTACCTGCATTGTGTATGTTTGAATGCAATTAGTTGCTCTATTTGTTTGTTTTTACACATAAAAATATGCTACAACTTGTCTTCAAATTCCAAACCACTTTATAAACATTAATTTACTAACTAAACATTTGGGAACATCCATGGAAAGGATGCTTTACTACAGAACTAAACTGGACAATATTCAATTAAATTGATTACCACTATGTGTCAATTATATTGGTGTATTAAAAGTTATATTTCAAAATAAATTCAGCTTATTGATGTTTTAAAATCCAAGAAAAATTTAGGCATTTTTGTCAAGCAAATAAAGGAAAGTAATTGTATTTCAAAATGCACAATGCGGGTAGTACCAGTACTGAATTTTATGTTTACATGTGTTAAGGTCTTGCACTTCTACAACGAAACTTCAAAATATAGGAGAAAATGGCAGATGATTTTACATGAACCTTAAAAGCCTGAGGGTAACCTGAAGATGGTAAACTATTTGTAATTTGGAATGTTTTGGATGGCTGTCTGACTGACAGTCATACTACATCCACTTTTTCTGTAAGAATATGGCTGTCTGCCTGACAATCATACCACATCCGCTTTTACTGTAAGATTGATTGATTGACTGAATATTGCTTAACGTCCAGTGGCAAGTATTTCATGCATATTCAGGACGAGAGCATATTAATTAATGATGATGATGAACCCTGCTTTTTACTAGGCCGACACGCTGAGCTGGATTTTTAACTTGCTAGCTCACGAAATCAACAGTACGCAGGAAGACATGCCACTTTACCCAGACACATTATTCTGACTCTGGGCTGACCAGTCTTTGCTCTTAATCCTTAATGCTGCATGCTTAGCGTAGAAGCAGCAAATACCAATTTTAAAATCTATTTTTTTGACCCGGCCAGGGATCGATCCCACAACCTTCCGCACTCGAGGCAAGCACGCTAACCATTCCATCACTGAGGCGGTCTTTTCTGTGAGAATGTGGCTGTCTGACTGACAATCATACCACATCCTCTTTTTCTGTATTCATGTGGCTGTCTGACTGACAATCATACCAAATCCGCTAATTCTGTATTCATGTGGCTGACTGACAATCATAACACATCTGCTATTTCTGTAAGAATGTGGCTGTCTGACTGACAATCATAACAAATTTGCTATTTCTGTAAGAATACGGCTGTCTGACAGACAATCATACCACATCCGCTTTTTCTGTAAGAATGTGGCAGTCTGACTGACAATCTTAACCATCTGCTTTTTCTGTAAGAATGTGGCTGTCTGACAATCATACCACATCTGCTTTTTCTGTAAGAATGTGGCAGTCTGACTGACAATCTTAACCATCTGCTTTTTCTGTAAGAATGTGGCTGACTGACAATCATACCACATCCGCTTTTTCTGTAAGAATGTGGCAGTCTGACTGACAATCTTACCCATCTGCTTTTTCTGTAAGAATGTGGCTGTCTGACTGACAATCATAACACACCTGCTTTTTCTGTAAGAATGTGGCTGTCTGACGATCATACCACATCTGCTTTTTCTGTAAGAATGTGGCTGTCTGACTGACAATCATAACCATCCACTATTTCTGTAAGAATATGGCTGTCTGACTGACAATCATACCAAATCCGTTAATTCTGTATTCAAGTGGCTGACTGACAATCATAACACATCCGCTTTTTCTGTAAGAATATGGCTGTCAGACTGACAGTCATACCACACCTGCTTTTTCTGTAAGAATGTGGCTGTCTGACTGACAATCATAACACATCCACTTTTTCTGTAAGAATGTGGCTGTCTGACAATCATACCACACCACTTTTTCTGTATTCATGTGGCTGACTGACAATCATAACACATCCGCTTTTTCTGTAAGAATGTGGCTGTCTGACTGACAATCATAACAAATTTGCTATTTCTGTAAGAATATGGCTGTCTGACTGACAATCAAAACACATCCGCTTTTTCTGTAAGAATGTGGCTGTCTGACTGACAATCATAACACACCGCTTTTACTGTAAGAATGTGGCTGTCTAACTGACAATCATACCACATTTCCTTTTTCTGTAAGAATGCGGCTGTCTGACTGACAATCATACCATATCTGCTTTTTCTGTAAGAATGTGGCTGTCTAACTGACAATCATACATCATCTCCTATTTGTATAAGTGCATGTGGTGTTGTCTTCCTAACAATCACTCCATATCTTTCCATTTTCAGATGTATTTCATATTTTTAAGTCTTGTGTGTTTGAAGTTCAAAAATTGTCTCCTAACCAAAGCTTGAAAAAATTATGACTTGTTGCATGTCACAGTAAAATTACGCACAAGATGCTGATAATTGGTATTCAGCATTAATTGGTGCTGTGCCTGTAGTTTGTTTTGGCATGATCTATAACCTAATAAAAAAAGAAATCTTTGCTGCGGAAATATAACAAAAATACCCTTTTTCATACCTTGTATCAAAATTGTGCCATATCGAAACCAGCCATGCTTTATCATATTTTTTCTTGGGTGGTTGTTCATCCACAGTTTCTGGAGTTCTCTGTGAAAGGAGAAATATAGTTCTAAAATGTATTCAACTACTTCAAGCATGAAATCAAGTTTTCTTAATAAAATTTCCATTTTTCTGAATTAATAAGAACATAAAAACTTCATTTTTGAAATATTTTTGAGAGTATAATTGCATACCTCAAATTGAAATCAATAATACTGTTAACTATGTTAATGATAGAAAAATTCAACATTAACTATGTAATTCTTTTCAAAATTTGCTGCATAAAATGTGCTAAATATATCCATGAAAATGAAAAAAAATTAAAAGTGAAATTCTGCTACTTTTAGGTGCTATCAACAAGCTCCAAAAAGCTAAGTATTGCTCACCAATTCTCCTTGGTACATGTATATTTTAGTGGAAAATCTAAATTGGATAATTTAATGCAGCTCTGTGGGTTTAGAAGCCAAAATGAATAAAGATGTCTGTAGATTTGTCCCAAATGTGGCATTACCTAGGAAAACACATTCTAACCCATAGATGAATTTGTCTCTGATAAGGGCAAAAGACTTGACAAACATTTTCACATAAATATGACACTTTTAAAAATAGTTGTGATTTGAAGAGATTATCAACACTATTTGAATAGATGTTCATCTGGCTAACAAACTATCGATCAAATGATTTACTTTTTTCCTTGACTCTTGCATAGATTGGCTGCTTCCCAAAGTTCATTATACCTGGAACCAGTATACACTAAATCTGTTGTAGACTGATATTATACATTCTTTAAGGACTGGTGGGAGAAAATTACTAGGTAAATAATCAGTCCCCTTATCATGGGTTAGTAAGTATGACTTATTAAATTTTTTTAATTTCTTAAACAAGTCATACAAACCTCAGAAAATATATGAACTAGCAGACCTTATCAATTGTAATGCTGAAAGACAAATGCAAAGTAATGGAAAAGTTGGACCTTTTTATCTGGCTAGTTAATAATTTTAATACAACAATACATGCTTCACCATACTAAACTACAAATACAAGAGTACATGCAACCTCTAATATCATCAAACTTGCAAACTCAGCCATCAGTTAATTATTATGGTTATTAGTTCTGTTTTTGGTTTTTAGTCATGGCAATGATAAAAAATTCTAAAGTTATGTTTAAAGTTAAAGGCCACCAAGATAAAAAAAATAATAAAAAATGAGTGCTAATTAAATAGGAACCCAAAAGGAAAAAAAAAAGTATGATCTTAATAGAATAACGTGCAGCTTAAAATCATATTAAAATGTAAATTCTGTTACAATAACATGCAGATTAATCAAGAAATTTTGAAATAACTGACAAGCTTTTCTTAAAAAATATAAAAAATACATGTATGACTTTGGAATTCAAAAGACCCTAAGAATTCTCCTTCAGATGCATATTCAGCAATCACCAAAGTAAGTTCATAGATGGTATGCTGATAGATATTATCATAGTGACAATACATGCTTTG
>JAULBM010034208.1:0-10980 GCA_032357055.1 Geukensia granosissima
AAAAGTTACAGTCATTGAAAGTTGAAAGTCTATTGAAAATACATAGGGACGTAACGTTTCTTTTTTGACTAGTATATTTTTTTCAAAACCAGTCATATATAGGAGAATATCTGCTAGTCCGGAGCTGCGAGATTTTAAAATGTTAAAGTGTGAAGAAAAGTGTCCAGGACAAAAGGAGGACGAAATGAGGCGACAAATTTGACAGATTCAAGATGCAGACATCACAAAAATAAACTGAACGGTTTAGAGTTTTAAAATGAACCATTTTGGGCGAACTATTTTCATTGATAATAAAAGGTTAATTTAATGTAAACTGTTGAAGGGTTAAAACCTGGGATTAAAAAGGCATATACCAGTTAACACTGGCATTGAAATAAGAACTAATAGTAATTGATGAACATTGTTTTTCACTGCCTGTTTGGTCAAAACTGTTTGCCATGTATCTGTATCTGTATTTAGGTTCTCTGCCAGTTAAGGCACACCATCCGGTTGGAGTTAAAAAAAAAACGCACAATATTAAAACATGCACTAAAATGTTCCTTCCCACATTAGATTTACATACGCGATCCAATTTTCCATATTAGTGATTATTTACAATGTGCACAGTTAGAATAAAATCTAAAATGTTAAGGTCATGAAAAAACGAGGCGATATTTACATTGATATAAAGAGTACTACGTTCGTAATAAACTGTCAATTTAATATGATAAGCACACTGTGTAGAGCCTAATATCACAGTTTTACACTGATTGCTTAGAATGTCACTTATGTAACAGCGTATCTAAAAGTTAGCTAAATCGGCTAAAAGTTCACACAGTCAAAAACAATAGTTGTTCCTTTTACATTAAAAATCTGTATTCTCTGAAGGGAATTAACTGCTATACTCACCGTGATTGAATCAATCTTCGAGTTCTCTTTAAGGACGTACTTTTTTTACCCTCATATAATAGTTACATACACGTGGAACCCGGGCACCCACTTCCATCAACATTATAAGAAACACGCTGATCATATGCTTAAATTTTTCGCGTGCATTGACCAGGACACCGTCAATCGAAAGTAGCATTAGGCTCTGTTCCCATCGAAAATGCCGAAACGGTCTACAAAACAGTAGTACCGTATGATTATTTACTACAGATGTGTAAAACTTTCTACGTTCAAACTGGGATTAAAAAGGCACTGATGTGTAAAACTTTCTACGTTCAAACTGGGATTAAAAAGGCACTGTGTTTTTTAATCATGTTAAAAGAAAAAAGACGATTGAACGTCTCTAGACTTTATATTTCCCCGCCAAAATACAAATGGAATAGTCCCGAGAATTTCGAAAGTTATTTGTTTACAATGTAAACTGATCAACCGTCCCTGACGATACAGTGTATCGATACGTAACTCAACAGACGACCAGTTTATTTACAATGTTGTTGCGCGATGTTTTTCATGTGGTATTTAAACAGCATGTAATTGACTCTAATCTGATTTACAAGAAGACAACCATGAAATAAATGACAATTTCTTGCTTATTAAAACTTCCGAGTTTTGCCTGATTTTTTTTAGCTGACCTGATCATTACCATAAAAACCTTACGCAATTTTGTTAATGTTTTGGCTCTGAACAGAAGCAACATCAAACTATATAAGTAGTTTTCAATTTACCGCGAATTTGATGTTATTTATAAGATTTACAAACTGGCCGATGGCTAGGGTGTTTGTTGCTTCTTCGAATCTAACAACACCAACACGCAAGCTGACCGCAAATGATCTGGACTAGCTGCACTGCTCGCACTAACGACATCCGTCTTGCAACTTCTAGTCAAAGAAAGTATTTGTCAGTCGGTAAAAGGTCACGAATAAAAGAAGGACAAAAGTTGTTTCCGTTGTCTATAAGTTTCCGTTACCTTAACTTCTCAATATCACAAAATATAATACATAATTACCTAAAGCTAGAATGAGCTTTTCGAAACCTAATTTTAAGAAAGGATGACCTCAATTCAGCTTGGCTGGCGTGTTCTGCTTTACTAACATTCATCGTGTAACTTTAAGTCAGTCGGAAATATGTTACAAATTAAAACGATTAAAAGAATACATTTGTTTCCAACTCTTATAAGTTCTTGTTACTGGTTCCTGGTTCGTTGCATAAAATTACATGGTACCTTGACGGTTACTGGCATAATGGCCAAAGGTATAAGGTTGCAGTTGTATAATGGTAATTATAAGTTAACTAATGAATAAATGTACTATTTTTTTTTTTTTTTTTTGCTATTTGCATATTTTAATAAGTAACATTTTGGTAGCATTAGTACTATAACAGAAAAGTAGATATCCAAATATTGTAAAATGAATTACTCTCAGTCAAACCACTTTAAAACGCAGCAAAATCAAGCTGGAAGGACATCTACGATGTGCAATACAAGGGACGACTCCTTCGCCATTATTTTATTCACCAAGGTTAAAAAATTTGAATTAAGCTGGAACTTCTTTAATACTCTATGTCAGATTTTGTTGAAACGGTGAAAATGTTATGAAAGAAAAATTGTCCATCGTATTCTTATAAAGAAGTGCTCATTTTGCAGATTGAAAAAAGTGCAAGCAACATGCAATAATACTTTTTTAGCATTCATGATGTATTTTAAGCTGCGCCGAGATTTTAATTTTCTACGTGGATTTTACATTGTAAAATTAACCATTTGTTTGCCGGAAGTGGCATTTTTTACGTGCTAGCGCGAGACCGGGAGTACACATTGTCAACATTGAGTAATAATACATAATTTAACTAGGATTAGATGACATGCATAAATGCTTTGAGGCGCACCTGAATAGAAATTTAAAAGTTATTCTTCAAATATAAATCGCGAGAGAAGGTCCGATTAAAAGAAATGTGCGCAATTTTTTTAATTATTTTATCTAGATCAAACTTAAGCGCTCCCGCCAAAAACGAAGACGGCCGACCCTCAATGTTAAATCTCCGTAGAGAAATTCAGGGCCATATAATAGTATGTAAAATGTTATTGCATAGTGTAAAACATGAACCGTTAACTGTGGGATAATTCTTTCTTTTGATTAAAAATAAATACAATGGCAAAATTGCATATATAATTTAATAAAGCTCGAAAATCACACCCCACAAAATCCTGACATAGAGTATAAATAATATGTTGTAAAATTCAATCGTGAAAAGTCTTCGAACTGGGAATGCCCAGCAATGGCATCGACCAAATGGTTTCAAATACACAAGTTAACTAATTACGAATTAATATATGAAAATTAATATGCTATATGCGCATTTCAAGGAGAACATCTCTCACCAGGTACCATTAAAACAGTATAAGAAATTTGAGGTAAAATTAGTGAATGGAATGAAACCAGAATGCTTGGAAAAGTATACCGCGAGTCGTCAAAAAGACAGCCAAATAAAGAAAATAGATCGACAGATGCAAGGGTACAACATTTGGGTCTGATAGCCTCAGTGGAAGCATTTTCATGTGAAAAAAGCTAAACCAGTAACCGGGTGCCCAAACTTTGCCATCTTTTCTGTATGGCAGCCATCTGAAAAGTATACATTACAAACATCTACATGTTACCGTAAGGCCTGTAACAATGGACATTGTAAGCAATCTGTGAAAGGTTAAAAATGTGATGACATTTTCAAAAATAATCGACGACTAACGGTAAAACATAACAACAACGATATCCACTCGACAACAGGTTCCAGGCAAGGTTAAATATTTAAATCACTAATCAAAAGCTGCATAGTATAGCTATCAATGTGAAGTATGCCTTTATCTACAATGATTAAGGAGAATTATCTTTTTTTATCATTTTTTTTAGAAAGGGCAGCATTAATTAAGACAGTAATCTGAAGTAAAACTATTAAATAAAATAAAACCAAAATTTTAACACACATATTTATTTTACAAAAGCATAACGAGTAACAATTTTAATAACGCTTGAGCAAAATGTTTTTACACATGAGAGGTATGAACTTTATCGCATAAGATTTTAATAAACTCCGTCCTCTTAACATATACAGTGATCGGTTCGAAAGCAGAGTTTTGTTAGCGTTCAGAACATTTAACAGATGTTAACATCAAGTTAGTTGCTCTTACTTAAAAATAAACCGCCTCGGTGGTATAATGGTAAGAGTCATCGCCTCGAGTGCTGAAGTTCGTTGATTCGAAACACGGCCGGATTAACATTAAAATTGGTATTTCCTGCTTCTCCGCTAAGCACGCAGGATTTAGGAGTAAGAGCAAAGACTTGATGCCAAGAGTTAGAATAATGTGTCTGAGTAAAGTGGCATGTCGTGATGTGGACTTGCTTTTGTGAGCAAGCACATTTAAAATCCCGTTCAGTGTATCAGTCAAGCAGAAAGCAGGATTCTTTCATAATCATTCATTAATATACCGACGTTTTGGATATGCATGGAACATTTGCCGCTTGACGCCAAGCAACATTCAACCGACAAACCAACTTAAAAATTAAAGTGCAATAATCGTGACTAATAGCAGAGCTAAACACCTGTTCAGAGAAGCTCATTAAACCGTATTTGTAACATTGCATAATATTTGTTGTAAATGTTAACCAAAAGTGTTATTTGCTCTGTTTCGTACCATCAGAAAATAATATAAAACGCACATGAAAGAACTAATTTGTCCATTGTTAGGAATGAGTTTTTAGAAAATATCTTTCACAGCAGTAGTTTATATGTTGTTTCTGCCATGTATTTGTCAGTTCTTCAGGTATACTGACGAAGACCGCAAATGAGGTCACCAGAAGTCACATGAACGGAATCAGAAATAGCTAGAGACCGGTAGTGACGTCATCAGAAGTACGCATACGCGTGCAAGACTGCGACAAATTTTTTTCGGTGTTTTTCGGGTGTTGTAAATTTTCGAAATACATTGAGAATGTTGGTGAAGGGAAATTAAAGAAATGTAAAAGACGGTTCTCTAGTGGTATACATTAAATTTTGTGAGCTAACGAGTTTCATTTCTCGTTTTAATAGTTCGTTTTAGGTATTTTCTAGATCCCTCAGGATTGTCTGTGGAAGGGAAGGGGAAAGCCCGTTCTATAGTAGTACCCGCGGAGGCGCGATCAGGATGAGCTTTGTTTCCGAGATAAATTGGTCGTTTTCGGAGTTATACGTCTGGTATGGCTTTTCGGAATGGTGCGAAATTTTTGTTGCGCCTGCGTTCTTCATGTGACATTATTTTTGGCCTATTGAACTTCCGGTTCTTGTCATGTGACTAATTGTGACCTCTTTTCCTCACGCGTTACGTCTTTTTCGGTAGTCAAAACGTCCTCATGAAAAATACCCGCCGGAAACCACATATTTACAACTCATTACCAAGACGTATATATTTTTTTCACGAGTTTAAAAATATCCCATTTTAACTGGACATGTCTACCTTACGCAGCAATGGTTCCCGAGTTGTAGAACATAATAAGTAATAAAACGTACACCCATGTGCTCATTCTTTGCTTGTCAGGCGTCATATATATATTTATTGACGAATGGATGATAATTAACCACATAAAAACATTTCAGATTTAAATTAATTTAGACTGTAAATAGATTTAAAAATTAAGAGATGCGGACAACGCTAACATGAAATAGCCATTCGGTTTATATATATGACCTTCATTTGTACGTCAAAACGGTTAAAACAACAATATCTTGATTTGATATATTATGTGTACGTGATTGAGAGTCTACATCAAAATCTAGACTTAATATTAATTTTGCAATAAAAAAACTAATAAAGAAAAACGCAACGTAAAAATCTGAGTAATGTTGTCTGTCAATCAATTATGACCAGGTCGAGCACAAGACCAGACCAACAATCAATAAGAAACATCCAATTATTCAATAGAGAAAACGGATTTTTAGATATATAAAACGAAATTGATTTGTTATATTTTACAACCTGTAACGTCATTGATTTGTTATATTTTACAACCTGTTAGTCTAAACTTGTACTTTGTCGTATTTTAAAAGTTAAATAGCAATATACAACTCTGCCGTGGTAACTACATGTAGACTCATTCAATAAGTTATGTGAAAGACATTGGGATTTACCAAAACAAACTGCACTTAAACTATCCACCCCGAGTTTTTTTTAAAGCTCTGCATCAATACAACAGCTATATAGAGACTGACACACATTATATATCTTGCATCATAATGCTTGTTTTTCTTAACAGAAACATTTTTGTTAACTTAAGTCGGATCGTGATCGAGAATGGCTAGAATAAACTTTAGATTCCTCTTGTATCATGGATGGTATTTCTAATTTTCTTGGAGATGCAAACTTTTCAATGTCAATCTGAACAAAATTGTTTCTTTGAAGAATCTTCCCTCTCAATGAGTCTGTCAGGGCGTCGGAAGTATTTCTAGCACCCCTCTCTTCTGTTCGTCCCTGTGTACTGGAGGTCGAAGAAGAGGCTCTTCGATGTGAACTTAAGGATTTAAGAGAATCACGTCGATGTGAGTTGTTAGGTGTTCCTCGATTAAGTGTCATGTATGGCTGAAATAAACAATATATTTTATATAGTGTACAAAATGTTTGTCACATAGAGAATCCAATTTTCATTTCAAACTTCGGTCTTTTTATTTCAGTACAAACAAGTTTTAATTTGACATTTTTAAAGTTTCTGATTTCTCATAATTAAAGTCTTTCAACAGGTGCGACCATGATATCACCGATGGCTATCTGGTACACAAATGTGTAACCACCTACAATTCATTCCCAATGCGACAGGAAAACAAAATGATTAAAAATATATCACAATTTATACGTACCGCTTCATAAACACCTGCTTTTGCTTGTCTATTGACATTTCCGGAAAAACATCGAAAAACATAGTGACGGAATGTTTTATGAAGGAAACAATATAATATAGGATTTGTAACACAGTGAATATGACCAATCAGTAGTGTATAACTTAAGATATCTATGTCACTGACATCAGATCGGAAGTCTAGATAAGTACTAACTATAAAATATGGCGTCCAACAAAGAAGAAATACAATTGCAATCGCAATGCATAACTTTGCTAATCTTCGTCTATTGAGTGTCAGATTGCGAAGACTCCTTTCACGTTCTCCGTTAGTTCTACCACTACGTCGAGTTATTGGTCTTTCGGCACTCAGTTTTCTATCTGGAACCCAAAGTTTTTTACCCATTAAAAAGTAAGCAACTAAAAGAGTTGTACCGGGTATGATAAATATCAAAATGAGTAAAATTATGTCGTAAATTTGTCGATGAAGGTTGTTTTCCCAGTTTTCAGTGCAATATGTTACATAGTCACCAGGCAGTATCTCTGTGGTCATAGTCGATCGCACAAATAACATTGGAATGGCCAACAAAAACGAAAAAATCCAAATGGCAATCACAACTATTCGGACATATTTTGTAGTCCTGATATTTCTGTATTTAACAGGGCGTCGTATAGCTAAACATCTGTCTAAACTCATACTTGTTATGGTCAGTATACTGGCTGTCACTGAAACCGCTACAAGGTAAAACACATCGTTAATTTATATAATTGGATTAATTTAAATTAGTAACTATACGTACTTTAACTGTCACCGCTTACAAAACAAAATAGACTGACACGCTGCAATTTTTACCCTTAAGAGTACAAAGGTTTATAATAAAATATTCACTCTCGTTGAAGCCAAGTGGAGATTTCTAGATTTGTTAATTGTCTGTGTTTTTCTAGTGGCTGTAGTGCAGTCTCTCTGATATTTATCCCATATATTTCATTTTCATTATTTGATTTTTGTACTCTTTTTTGGCTTTCTATAATGTTCTGTTTATGTAAAATATTAGAAAAAACGTGTTTCTACAAACATAACACTTCATTATAATGTTTTTTACATCAAAAATATATCCCTTTCAAAACGGAATGATAGATAGTAAAACTTTGAAAGACTATCGCAACTGCTTAATGAGACCATAATTGTATATAATATGGTCGTTTTGGAAGGCTGTCTTAGGCAATCATACGATATACTTTTTCTGTATATTACTTTTCATATTATCCCGTTATCATCCATCTACCAATATTGTCCCTTTTCTGAGGCTAATATAAAATTCTGGGGATGACAACTACTTACTATAAACGGTAACATTATTATTTACAATTATTGACAGCTTTCGATAGCCGGAAACATAGGTTATAAATAACGATGGCGTCAAAGGTAGCTATATAGGTGTGGTTCTGGGCAGAATTCAGAATCGTGAAAAGCAGGTTACCTGTCAACTCTAGATCTAACTTGCGGAATATAATAACTTTAGAAATAAACGGAATTTACAGTTGGGATAATAAATACAGGTTTACCGAATTAACATGGAAATTTTCTAAATATAAAAATATGCATTTAGAAATTTTACACGACATAACTCACGAACCAGAACATATCAACAAAATGCGTTAGCTATAAAGTATGACATTCACATAATAAAGCTTAACCATGCCGAAAATAAAATTCAGAACAGGAAAAACTAAAACAATACCTTGAAGATATGGCACTAATTTACACAAAGCATCACCATATATCCACAGTTTGTATATCTTCTCTGCAACAGTCATGGGTACACAAACGAAGGCAACTGAAAAAAAATATGTAAATGCATTTAAATAGACACAATTTCTGTTGGTTTCCAATGGATATGTTGTTAACAATCATTACTGTCATAAAAAATAAGGATATGAGTAAGAGTAAGAAAAGGAAAATCCTAAGGTAATAATCAACAAGTTCAAGGCCAACAAAATATACAACAAACAAACATTCAAATTACTGACAATCAAAACTTTGTTTTTCTTTGTAGCGATTCTTTATCGGACAACCTATCGTGAAGTGGGCTTTCAATAATTTGCGATTATTTTGAAATTTTTTGTTCGGACGCTTTCTCAGTAAACTATTTATGCTTTTCGGTGTGCATTTAATGTTCTATTTTGAATTTTTATTTTTTCACAATTTACCGCAAGAAAAAAAAATGCTTGTCATTTCGCTGCATGTGGATATCGCCTGTCCCAAGTCAGAACTTGTGGCCATTTTGTCATTTAACATTTAAGAGCTCGTCGCAAGGAGTAGGATCCACCATATCTCTAGATTTAAACCTACGATATCTGCTCGGTATGAAACGGCGCAGTCTCATTAGTATTACATTATATCTTTACTTCTCATAGTGAAATGAAATTTAAAACCCTATCCGTTTCTTTTGAAACGCTTGACGTATTGCTCATTATACAACCCAAGATACAGCTAGTAAATGAAGTAAGTGGAATTTTATTTTCTTTAATTAGAAAGATTTGTATATAGCAATTCAAATTGTTACATAAGTACTTCTTATTTCGTCTATTCTAGCTCTTTCTTTATAACAAATATTGCTGATTAGAAGTGTAAAAGTAGTATTTTCTCTGTGGGTGTTTGATACACAGGATATTACCATACTGTCTTTCTGATTACTGAACAATGTTTGATTATTTCTTGGTGATTATTATCCCTTCCTAACATGATGAATTATAAGACGTGTCTATGTCATATGCTGTATAGAACAGCTGCTGATTTTTCAAATAAAGGTTATAATAAAGCTCACTTCGATATCCGTGGACATATTGTGGAGATTTTGGAGTCATTAACTGAAAATCAAAGTTTGAAAAAATCTTCAAAAAGAAGAAAGAGCTCTTTTGAGTATCGTACAATCAATTGACACATTTTTTATCTAGATCAATGAAAGCTAAATTATCAATGCATGTTTAGGCATGAACGGATCTGGAATACAGTTTCATCAAAAATATTTCTCAATCGAAATTACGCCATTGATGCATGTGATTGTAATTAAACTAAGTATCAACTATCTTTTTAAAATTGCAGCAGTATATGATCTATACTTCTGGATTTCAGATAAAAGACGCACTTAATTTAAAGATAATATATGCAAAAGCTTTACATTGGGCGGAATATCACTGGCTTTTACTTTCAATTCATTGTACTCTATTTTACTTATATATGTGTGAAATTTATAAAAAAAAGATTAAGATAATATAGTAAAAAACTTTCAGTGGCGCCATTTGTCAACTCGTCCATATTTTTTTACTAGACTGTATATTTGTAAGCCAAAATATGTGTCATGAAAGTGTCCTTCCTGTTATATATTTTTCAGGACAATATTTTATGATCATCAACGTGTTTTATTCCGTCCTCGCACCTATCTTATGGAAAACAGTATAGGTGGACAATATTGCATGGGAGACACAATTTTATGTTACATATTTGCCTAGGTTTGTCCAACACTGTTTGGTTTTAATTTAATGTAAGTTATGGATTTTCAAATTGTGTTCTATAAAATGTGTTGTACATGATTTTCTAGGCTTTATACGTATAAACCTCTCATCAGATAAAGCCAAAAAAATTATAATAATGTATCTTAGATATAGAAATGACACATAAAGGGTCTTGAATTGCAACCATCTATGGAGAAATATTATTCAGATTCGTTTTTACCTTTTGTTTAACTTCTTTAAATTTAATTATCACTCAATTACGATAATTTAAAACGTTGAAATATTCTTTGGAAGTTAAATCGTTCATTTTGTCATGCAACCGCTTTTAAAAACACTATTTACTTCAAAAATGGAACAAGTTTCATTGTCATATAATATTGAACAAAAAAAAGCATTTTATGTCTTGGCCAGGTGTTTCGGTCAGATTAGTTTTTGCGACGCTTTGCAGGAAAGGAACTTTTTAATGAAGGAGATATGGTATGGTTGTCCACGAGACAGCCATCCAAAACGTTCAAAATAAAACAATTTTTCAAGCTTTTTCGCTGAGGACCAAATGGCGAGAATGATTATTTTCGGTTGAAATAGGGGAAAGGAAAAAGAGTGCCCTCTTCCTATAGGTTACAATAGCTCAATTATGCCGTAATGCTATTTCCATAGGGGGGTCCCCTACTTTGGCATGAATCTAAAA
>JAULBM010034219.1:5000-10979 GCA_032357055.1 Geukensia granosissima
ATTTGAGTTTGGGTTAGGGTAGCAGCCTGCTAGAATCTTTGCACAGATATCACCTATAAGGCATATGTTTGCACCTTAGTACCACACATAAAGTTCGCACTTAAGGCTTGTCAGTTACCTGCCCATGGTCTGTGGTTCTCTCTGGGCACCAGCTGTAAAACTGACCACAATATGACTTACATATTGTTGAATGTGGTGTTAAACCCAATCAAACAAACTTTCCACAGATTTTGTCTGAAGGAAGAAGAAAAAAAATATAAAGTTCCATGTCAGAATAATTTAATAAGATTAAAAAATTCAAAAACATTCTAACATATAAAAAAATTCTGTTGCATAGAAATTGCAATAATACTGCATATAAACTGAAACCAGACAGGTTTCATGATAATTGTACATGGCACAAAAATATTGAGTATTAAACAGTATTAAACAACAAACACCAATATAAAATAAAAAGTGTGGGCACCAAAAGATATTCTATGATTATTAATGGTAGAAGACAATGTAAAAACATTTATACAACCTCATTGTAACAATACCTGTTAAAGGATGTTTGCTGTCCAATTTTAAGAGTTTTTTTTATATACCTTATAAGTAGATAATTTTGCAGGTATCTTATTGTTTTTTTTGAAAGGGGGTTTTTAAGACCAAATTACGACCAACAAAAATTCAGTGTCTATTTTAATTGTACAGTGGAGTCATGTTAATTCCATACCCAATATGTATTAGGTAAATAGGAAATAAGAAATATTGTGTCTGTGTTAATAAATTCAACCCATTTAAAGTTTTTTGAAAAATTTTGCAAGTTGCATTTCCTTCCCAGATTTTTCTTCCATTTTGTGACCAAGAGTAACTTCTAAAAGGAATTACAGAATTAATTAATGTTGTACAAAATAACCTTTTTTGTGTTGATGATACATGAAATGATTTCACTAATTTGAAAATGAGGGTTGATAAGCATTGAAAATTCCTGTGTAACAATGGTTTTAGAAAATTTGACAGAGGTCAAACTTGAGCAACAAACATCCTTTATGATGTCATGGTTAAAAGAAATAAATTTCATATGAATAACAAGAATCACAAATTGGGATTTCTAAATATGAATAATTTACTTTTATTGGATGGTGGGAATCCAATCTTTGAAACAGTAGTTAAATAACCCAGCTTTGGCTAGTTACGATTTTCTCCACTGCCACATGCCCAATCAAATTTTGGTTTACACAGGTATTAGAAGCATTTCCATTTAAACATTATTGCATGATATTGACTTAAATGTCAGTAACATGATACTGGATTTAAAATCACTTTATAGTATAACACAATTGAAGGAAATACATCTTCAAAAAAATGTGTTTTATCTCTAGTTGTTGCAAATAACGTCAGCAATATTATGACATTGCAAGGATTTGTTTTGTGATGCAAAAAAGTTCAGGAAAATGCAACAATAAAAAAATATCTTTATTTAAAATTGATGGGTTTTCTATGGTTCCACATGAAATAAAGGGCATATCCAGTCAGAGACAAGGCTTGGGAAAGCTGTTATAAGCTGAGGTACAAACATTGACCACTGTTTGAAGCTAGGGTGGAAATCATGTTCCAGAAAAATTGATAAAAAATATATAAGCACCATAATGTTTATCATTAGTAACCAATGGTTGGTTACCAACAATAGGACCAATATTGTGTACAAAAATACACAAGGCCATTACCAATTGTGACATACAAAAAATGTTGAAAAAAACTTCTAAAAAGAGCTATGAAAATTTATCACTGGAAAAACTAAGGATTAAAACGTGTAGATAACATCTATATGCAATCTTTCAAAAAAAAAAAGGCAATAGCAACTTTTTATGTAAAACTGTAAATTTGAAACCAATCAGCTAATATCCTTAATAACTAACATTCTAATTAAAATGATATGCATACTACTTTGTAATATAACATGTTAATTAGGGAAAAATCGATTCATACAAAAGTTTTTAAGTGTTTTAAAAAAATTCTCATCATAAAAATATTTACATTTGGAAGTATTAAATTTAAAGGCACTTACAGCAACATTACTCAATCAAAAAAAAACAAACATGAAAACCATTAAAAATTCAATAATAATTGCATATATAATTTTGCAAGTGTAAGTCAAGCAGTGGCATCAGATGCTGCCACATCAAAAGGGGAGGTAACTTCTATAATGCCACTGTCCTCAATAACACAGTCAACTAATGGATGATCTCTTTCACCTGTCTTGACTTGTTCCAGTTTTCGGACAACATCCATTCCTTCTAGGACCTTACCAAAAACAGTGTGTTTACCATCTAGCCAAGCAGTTTTCTTACATGTAATGAAGAACTGGGAACCATTGGTGTCTGGTCCTAAAAATATTCAATTAGAAGTTATGTAAAATAACTTCAGAAAAATGATCAAATTTACAGATTTCTTTGTATTAAAGCCTATTTGACATTTAGACAAAAATATTTTATGTTTATCTAAACACTATCCACAAAATACATGGTCAGTGTGTATGTTTTTGTTTAGCAAAAGACCATATTTTTTTTAATTTATCATAGTAAAGAAAATTTCCTAGAATCTGTGACAGCATAATATTTTCATTTAGCATATGTTTAGTTGTGCATTTTACAATATTTTGGTTAATTATGAGCTGTGCTGTATGACCAGAAAGAGTGATTTCTTTTATAGAAAGCTTTAAACCCTAAACCTAATGAAATTGGAAAATGTAAATAAAAGGAATGAATCTGGTTCTCATCTTTGCTCAACTTAACATGAACACCCAGGTTCTACTTGTGGACCGCCTTGGTGGTGTAATGGTTAGCGTGCTCGCCTCGAGTGCGGAAGGTCCTGGGTTCAATCCCCCGCCCGGTCAAACCATAGACATTCAAAGTGGTATTTGCTGCTTCTCCGCTAAGCATGCAGCATTAAGGAGTAAGAGCAAAGATTGGTCAGCCCAGAGTCAGAAAAATGTGTCCGGGTAAAGTGGCATGTCTTCCTGCTTTCGTTGAGCTAGCACATTAAAAACCAGCTCAGCATGTCAGTCTCTTACAAAGCAGGGTTCATCATCATCATTCATTAATATGCTATCATCCTGAATATGCATGTAATATTTGCCACCGGATGTTAAGCAACATTCAATCAATCAATCTACCTGTGAAGGGAAACAACTCTAACAAAATCTTAATTTCTAGGCCAAGTCAGGTTAAGGATATGATAATCAGTTTACAATTTGAATGAATTATATTAATAAAAATCCTGTTTAAATACCTACCTGCATTTGCCATACTCAACCATCCAGCTCCATAGTGATCAAGTTTGAAGTTCTCATCCTCGAATCCAAGGTCATTATAAATATTCTTTGTACCCATACCATCTCCTTTTTGGAAGTCACCTCCTTAAATAAAAACTTTGTTTTTAAACTTGGGTTTGGATGCAAAGAAAAGGATAATTTTACTCAAGAAATAGTTTTTCACTTTTTGCTACTTGACACCAATTGAAATGCAAAGATATACTAGTAATCTTGTCCTCAATTAGCATTATTTCAACTTCTTCCTAAAAAATATTTCAAAAATCACATTTGGACATTTCCTTCAAATTTATATCTGTTTTTAAAATTAAAATTGCATATATATGTCCTACCACCAGCACTTGTTTTCTAACAAGTGAAGCTAAAAAATCAATACTATGTCATGCATGAAAATGCTTTATTCATTTGGAAAAATTGAGAGTTTTTACAAGGAGTGGTTACAAGCTCATTGAAGGCCTTGTGGCGACCTCTAGATTTGTAAATTCTTTCCATTTTTATTGTGGTTGGTGTCCAGTGTCTCAGACATTTACCCCACATCTTCTCATTTTACATGTTTGTCTTCTAAAATAATTCTCCCAAACAGCACCTATTTTCTAATAAGTGAAGCTAAAAAATCAGTAAATGTAAATGCTTAAAAGTTACCTTGAATCATGAATTTCTCGATAATACGATGGAATTTGCTGCCTTTGTATCCAAATCCTTTGGTATGTGCTGCTAACTGGGCAAAATTTTCAGCAGTCTTTGGTGCTGTGTTGCCAAATAGACCAAATACAATCCTTCCTGCTGGTTTCCCTCCGATGGATACATCAAAGAAAACCTTCTTTGTTACTGTCAAATCTCCTGCCTATAATGTATAATTCATGCTGGAAAAATCAAACAGACAATTCTGTGTTAGAATATTTTGATAAAGTACATGTGTTTAAACAAAATAACTACATTGTATAAGGTAATTATGATCAACAAGTTTTTTAACAGAGATGCTTCGTGAGGGCAGCATGATACAGCTGCAACAAGTTGAAATGTGAAAGTTGAACAAATGAAACTTTGAGTAAGTGTGGACACAGTATTTTGCTGGACACAATAATAAAATGGACACAGTAAAGTTCTGGACATAGTAATATGACTGGATAAGTGATCATTTTGACCGCATTATCCTCAAAACTAGTGTCATTTACCACTTTAAGTTAAAAACTGTAAGAGATAGAGAAAATCTGTTGACAATGAATGATCTTCCCATATGCAAATCTACACATCGTGTCTAAGCTTCATGTAAAGTTTCATTGAAATCCGTTGAGCGGTGTAGGAGGAGATGCGCTTACAAGCTATGTGGACAGACGGACGGACGGACGGACGGACGGACGGACAGACAGACAGACAGACAGACAGACAGGGTGATTCCTATATACCCCCAAACTATATTTGCGGGGGTATAATAATAAGAAGGAAACCCGAAACCAGCGAAGTCTTAATATGAGTTGAACTTGGTTTTCTTTATGGATACGGACAAACGCTTCTCGTACTATCACGACTCTATCGTTAAGTCTGATGGGTCGAGGTAAGCAATAACACAAGGACAAAGGTAACGAGCGTTTCGATGAATGGATCCAGGAAATTATTTTTATGCCGATACACACTTTTCGTTTAACATTTATAACAAATTTATGAATCAGTTACTATTGCTGAGTAGTTAAAAAAGTCAATGACGCAAACGAAATGTCTCTATAGCATTAATCTGGTTCTTTGCAAAATTTGATGTAAAACAGACCTAGATTTAAAACGTATTACAGCATTGGATAATTATCTTGGCAGCAATATCAAGCGAATTTGATAAACTGTTATATAACCTTTATGTACTTATAGTTTAGAAGTTAGAGATACCAACTGCACCAATTTATGACCAACTGCGGCAAAGTTAGATCAACTGCACCAAAGTACAAATATATGACCAACTGCATCAAAGTATGAACAACTGCAACAAAGTATGACCAAGTGCGGCAAAGTAAGGCAAACTGTACCATTGTATGACCCATTGCGGCAAAGTAAGAACAACTGTACCAAATTATGACCAACTGTACCAAAGTAGGACCAACTGTTCCATAGTATGACCCATTGCGGCAAAGTAAGAACAACTGTACCAAATTATGACCAACTGTACCAAAGTAGGACCAACTGTACCATAGTATGACCCATTGCGGCAAAGTAAGAACAGATGTACCAAAGTATGACCAATTGCGGCAAAGTAATACCAACTGTACCAAATTATGACTAACTGCGGCAAAGTAAGACCAACTGCGGCAAAGTATGACCAACTGCTGCAAAGTAAGATTAACTGCACCAAACTATGACCAACAGTGGCAAAGTAAGACCAACTTTACCAAAGTATGACTGACTCTACCAACTATTATCGCATTTTTCCCCAGTCAAAGATATATCTGTTTGAATTGTCAGTGCTAAGATTTCATTGTCTCAAACATTAATCTCTATTGATTGCATTGTTCAAATTATGTTGCCCTAGTCATAAAAATATTTATTTTATCTCTTTACAAAATGATATTTACTTGTACATATGAGATTTTTGTGTCATGAATGTTTACACCATATCCCACCTTTTTTCTATTTCGTGCAGAGTTTGTTTCTTGTGCTGTGTGGAGAAGGTAGAAAATCTC
>JAULBM010034229.1:0-10979 GCA_032357055.1 Geukensia granosissima
GAGATAGAAGTTAGAGGGTCAAATTCACCCACAGAAATTGCGATAGCAAAATGAGAGTTATCACTCTCATAAAAATGACATCTATTGTATTAACAGTTCCTGGCTTGGGACAGGTGATAAAGCAACATAAACAAACTTTTAAAAGCCAACTGTATAAGATTTAATTTTTGAAGTTGATACATAAGCTCCTCAATGCCTTAATTAAGAAACAACTGTATATATTGAATTGCAAAACAATGAAAAACAATAGGAAAGAAAAAAAATTGACATGAGGACTTTCCATTACCTACAGTACTGACTTGGGACATACACATGCAAAATACAGCAGGGTTTAATTTGTTTTATTTTTGTTTGATCCTAACCCTCCTAAATGCTACAAAAGAAGTGTCCTGACTGTTGATTCTGTTAGAAGAGGGTGGAAAATAGTCATAAACTATTACCTGATATACAATCAGAAATGCTGTCCTGGACCCTTGTTGAAGACTTATTGGCAACTTTCAAGTCCCAGTTACCTCTCATTGTTCTATTAAGTAGAATCCCAAAAAGGACATTGTATGTTAAGAAAGTTTTTACACCTTTTTATGAAAACTAACAGAAGTTAGTGACATCCCATGAAAATGTCTGACGGTTTAGACTTCCAATGTGTTTGTTAAACAATATGTTATATATTTCATATTCCATTGGGGGTCTAAAATTGCGCAGAAACACAAAAAGTATGAACAAAATGACAATTTTTATCAGATATTTTGTGATTGTTCATTACCTCAGCCAATGTGCCCCTTAAAACTGTTTATATTTAGAAAAGAAACTTGTTGCAATGCATTGAAGAGCTTATGTATCAACCTCAAAAGTTAAATCTTATACAGTTGGCTTTTAAAGTTTGTTTTATGTCATTTTATCACCTGTCCCAAGCCAGGAACTGTTAATACAATAGATATCACCTGTCCCAAGCCAGGAACTGTTAATACAATAGATATCATCTGTCCCAAGCCAGGAACTGTTAATACTATAGATATCACCTGTCCCAAACCAGGAACTATTAATACAATAGATATCCCCTGTCCCATGCCAGGAACTGTTAATACAATAGATGTCATTTTTTAAGTGTTTAACATTGTATACTCATTACTCAGTTGTTATTACATTTGAAAATCATCACAATTAATTTTTGGTGCCTTAGGGAGTGGATATGTGTCCATTATTGACTAGTTACTAACAGATAATTTCATTAACAAAAGAACTTTTTTTCGACGAACCAAGAACATTCTTGTTGTAATACATAACATATCTAATTTACAGAACAAACCAGGCTGCACACAGGACTAAATTTACCATGCTTACAAAGTCAACATGTAACATCATCGAAAAATATTTCAGATTTGGTTGAGGCCGAAAAGACTAAGAGGAGATACAGATATATGACAAAAGATGCAAAGAAAAAATTTGTTAACATTGTTTTACCTGACGTGAGAAAACTTTTTTTGTATTGCTTAGTATAAGATCTGCAAATCAGATATAATCTAACTCATAAGTATTTTGCAATCATTTTAATATATTTATGGTTAATTTTGATTAACTATGTTTTATGGTGGTGACACTGTGGTAAACATATCTGAAAGGGTACAACTAGAGCCATTAGGGAGGAGTAGCATATAGAAGATGCGTGTACCTACAATGGCATGAAAAACCCTGTTTAAGTATGGGAAACCCCAAAAATCTATTTAGTCAAACAATAAAAAAGGAGATGCACATCTTATTTCAAGTTCTTCCTTGTAGAAGCTTGTTCCATAGCAAACACAATATTTTTTATAGTTACAGTTCAAAGAAGAGATTTCCGCTATCAAAATTTCAGGGAAATAATTGAACATAATCAGATAATTCATAGGGTTCTCACGTACTGAGTATGTAATACCAGTAAGCCACTATCATTAGTTCTGCTTAAATCTGATGTAAAAGTTTGAAGTTATTGTCCAGAAACAGCAATTTTACAAATTTCCTAAAATTTTTGTCACTGTGACCTTGACCGAGTACAGATTTTCCCTAATATCAATATGTTTCACATCGGCTTGATATGTAACACTTTCCTAAAGCTTTGCCTAAATCTGACGTATACTGTTAGAAGTTCAGAAACCTTATTTTTTACAAAATTTTAAAGCTTTTTTAGCGACTGTGACCTTGAATTTTGGCAGATTTTATTTTGTGACCTAGACCTTTAATTGATTTTTCCAAAAATGATAGGTTTCTCAGTTGCTTGATATTCCAAAATTTCATTTAAATCTGACGTAAACTTTTGAAGTAATCATCCGAAATCATCTGGCAATTTAATAATAAAAATACAATACTTTTTAGGAATGAAGGCATTAGTATGGTCTCCATTGTACCTTTTCCTTTGCATTCACATTCTGCTGTGGCTTTTTCCATCTATGGACAAGGTTTATGTTCAATAACTTTTTGTAATTGTAGTATTATAAACCATTTTGCATTTTAAACAATGATCCCACATAAAAAATACAGGTCAAGCATAGTTTTTGGTTTAATGATGGCAGACAGGAGGAGGTCAACATTTGTAAACTCAAATAGTTAACATCCAGTTTAAATGAAAATTTTGGATAATGTTAGATGACAAATAAGTGAAAACCCTATTGATTTTCAGGGAAATCTGTTAAAGGTCAAGGTCGCAGTCGCTAAAAAGTTTTTATAAATTGTGTTAAAATAAGGTTTTCGGATGATAACTTCAAAAATGCCCAGTCTGGATCTATAAAATAGTCATAGAATCTCAATGTTTTGAGACATGATTTTGCTAACTTATTTAAATGATTCCATGCTATGCCTGTTCAATTTAGGAGATAACTATATTATTTTAAGCCTTAAGGACATCAATTGTGGATTTTACTGTCACAAATTTAATTTACCTTACAATTTACCTGGGGAGGCATAGCAGAGCAATGTAAACAGATATTTGGGACAGTAAAATCAAGATTTATGTCCAAAAAGTTAAAATTCAATACTGTTATCTCCATTCTAATGTCAACTACTCAAGGATAAATGTTAAGGACCTGACTTAGTTCAATATAGGACACCTATATTGAATACTTGGTTAAAACCTTTTGTAGTCCTAAAGAAACCTCTGTCTGTTTTCAACACGTTTGAATATCTAATCCAAAGTCTGCTATGTTCCTTATAAGCCTGGTACATAACCATATGTGAACCATGGTCAAAGTTCTATTAGTCAAAAAATGTTTTGTTTTTGATCTTCCTTTGTTAATTGCTTACCAATTTTAACCCAAGATCGAAATCACGATAAATTACGCTTTATAGGCACGTGACATAGTTTTCACCAGCTGAACGATGAAGGATTCTTAAATTTAAGCCCAATAGTCCACGCGAGATTTTCCATGGTTGCAAAAGTCATGTATTTTTTCAGTTAACGTTTAAATCTACGTCCATACTGATGCGCTAATTGCAAAAAAATGGGTGGGAATGTTCTCTTGTACCTCTTCTTAAATTGTAAACCGGTTACTTACCGGAAATTAGAAATGACAAGCTTTGCAAATAGCGTGGTTTGATGGTCTGAAAAATTTGAAAAGAATCTGCTCAGAAACTACAGGGCAAAATGAATTATTTAATCCAACGACTCTTCACTGCGACGTCCAATACAAAATTTGAACATGTTATATTTTTTTATTTTAATTTTTGGCATTTTGATGGAATCCAAGACATTGGCAGTTTATCATTGAACTCTGTACATTATATTCGAAGGCCCAAACATATTTTTGATAATTTATAAGAGTTTCAACTGCAAAAATATTTGCTCTTAATAGTTATATATTAAACTCAGAAATTGTTTTGGACATGACTTACTTTAGCCATTTGAAATTGTATCAAATATTTTAACGTTAAAAATTACTTTTTAAATTACATTGTAGAAATTATTTGCATAAATTCACGAGGTGGAGGCTTTAAAGCCTAATCGGTGGTATTTAATTTATCTAAATTTTTGACCCAGCGACATTTGATTTTTTTAATAAGAAATAAATGCTTTTTGAAAAAATTATTGATGTGTAAACTCAGCTGACTCCTGCACAAACTGAAAAAAATCAGTGGAAGGCAGTTGACACACTCATCAATTCAAAAACAGAATAAGTTATACTTATAATTCAAAATAATTAATCAAATAACGACAGAGAAAAATGATGCTTCAATTTAATATTAATAGAGGAAATGGAATTCGAAGATACCAATGGACAGACAGAAATCGTTAAGTCGGAAGACAGACAAGACCATGGTCAACAAAATGAAACGAAAGTCAAACAGAACACACAACACTACACTGAAAACTAAGGCTGGAGTAACACGAACCCTACAAAAACCAGGGTGAGTCCAGGTGCTCCGGAAGGGTAAGCAACTCCTGCTCCAGTAGTGGCACCCGTCGTGTTACTCAGTAGTCAAAGCCGGTGTATAGGCACAATCTATGTTAGTCACAACCGGCATATGAACGGATTTGTATTCATGACAGTCGGAAGATATCCATTGTCATCTGTGAAATAGATATTTCGTACCGGTCAACAAAATCATGATGGCGTCCGAAAAACTTCCGGAGTGATGATTCAAATCTCTCCCCGAGAAACCCTTGGTTCAGTAGCTTTCTAGTCAGATGCAACCTTCTATCAATAAAATCCTGATAGGAAGCATAAGCCCTGGAGTAGCGTTTCAATTGAGAGAATAGAGTTATTATTATAAGGCGTATTAATTTGACTCATAACATCATCCACATCGATGTTTTAACTTCCGTTGTCATGGTACTGCCCAATAGAAATCCATCATTTTTGTCAATATTGTAACTTATTAAGCATGTGAGGGCCCTGTCGATTTTGGGAGAAATGCTACCACTGCTAGATAGATTTGAGGGGCGACTTACATGATAAGAGAAATGCGCTTAAGATCAAGGTCACAGTAAAAAAATGTAAAAAAAAATAATTTTCTGGATTCTAACTCCAAAAGTTTGTCAGATTTAAGCAAAACTTTAGGATGGTGTTTACATATCAAACCAGTGTGAACAAATTGATTTTCGTGGAAATCTGTTCAAGTTCAAGGTCACAGTGACCAAAAACACCCTGTAACACATTTTGTGAAATTAAGGTGTATGGATAACTTCAAAAGTTGCATCAGATTTAAGCAAAACATGTATCCACAAGTACTACATATTACGTAAGTGATAACGCTATCAATATTGTGAAAAATCTGTCAACGATCAAGGTAACAGTGACTTAAAAACTTTCAGAATTCCCAACATTTTACATCAGATTATATTTAACTATATACATTATTTTCATAAAATTTTGATAGGGCAACGGTAGTTATAAAGACGTCTTTAGCTACTACATGAAGTTAGCTGCTATACATTCAATTTAATTTTTTTTATAAAAATAGATTTTGGGGGGTTCCCCATACTTTAACAGGGTTTTCAATGCCATTGTAGGAAACACATATCTGTTAGACACTTAAACTCCTAATAAATTTTATTGTGCCTTTATCAGATATGTTTACCGAGATATTCACCACAATCAAACATAGTTAAACAAAATTCACCAATTTTTTTCTTATTTTAAACTCCGTTATACTGCAAAATACTCAAGAGTTAATAAATATGAGTCTTTTTTTTACTAAACAAGAAAATACAATGTTTTCTCACGTAAGTTAATACTGTATGAGAGAGGTTTTACTTTGCATCTTTCGTCATATCTCTGTCATTTACAGTTTAAGTGTTAGGTCTTCTCGGAATCAGGTGGACCAAACAAATGTAGATGTCCAATATATGGGCCTCAACCAAATCTGAAACAATTTTCGATGCCGTTACATCTCGACTTTATAAAGCATTGAAAATTTAGTTCTGTTTCTAGACAGGAGCTGTTCTGTAAATATTATAAGTGATGTTGTACAAAAGAATGTTTTTTTGGTACATCGAAATAATGTTATCTTGTAACTTGAATTTTCTGTTAGTAACATATTAAAGATGATTTTAATGACCTGACTTTGTTCCAAATAGGACCCTGAAAACTTGGTTCAGACCTGTTGTAGTCCTAAAGAAACCTCTGTGTGTCTTCAACAGTTGCGAAATTCTAATCCAAAGATATCTGCAATGTCCTTATAAGCCTGACACAGAACCAATCTTGTCAAAAAGATTTTGTATTAAGTCTCTTTGTTAATCGCTTGTCACTTTTTAACCCAAGATCGATATCACAATACAGTATATAAGCACTTGGTATAGTTTTACCAGCTAGAGGATTAATATAGTAAAAGATGTGGTATGATTGTTCAACAACAAGATGTACCTACCTCGGAAAAGTCATAGCTGTTTCTGAAAGCTAGTTCAAAATAATTAATAAAGTTGATAACAAACCTTGTTCTCTTATGCTCAGTAGCCAATCAAAACACGTCCGGTTGGATTTAGTGCAAAAATATATCACAGTTGTTGTAAAGTGCAAAAATTTATAAATATATATATCGAAAGTATATTTGTAGGACAAAAATTTAACAAAATAATGACTAAAATTGGTTTTGATGTAAATTATTGAGCTGGAAGTCAGTGTTGATACCAAAGTTGACAATATTTAAAGATTTTAAAATAGTGTTATAGAGATAGCCTTTGTGTATGCATAAGTTTATTCGAGAAACTGACAAGTTCCAATGGGTTGTTTTCAAATTGAGGAGTTTTATTTACCACATTTCCATAAAATTAAGATATGATATCACTTTTTATACTTTTTTCTGCATGTGCAACTTATAAATTATATTTTTTATTTATGATAAAATTTGGAAAGAAATATCTTGACTTTGTTATTCACTGACTTCTGTTTATATTACATAAGCAAATTTCAGTTTCAATCAGTGTCTGGCAAAATTACTGGCAAATTTTCAACTACACCCTTGTAGTTTGAAGGAATTTTGGATACATATTCACATATTTGGCATTTTTTATCAAATCTATACAAAAGACCATTACAACCAAACGGAACGAATGTAAACGAAAAAGAATGAACTGCAGGAAATTGCTTTTACATGTGAAGGACCTTCTTAACGATGTTTGAAAGAAATGTGATAAAAGAGCAAATTTGTGTACAAATAATTTAAGCATTTTCTCGTTTTAAACATAAACAGCTATTATAGTAGACTAATTATTCGGGATAATTTTACTGTATTTTTACAACATTTAAAAACTTGTAAATTCTAAAATTCTTACAGATATTTGACGACGACCTATTATCGTGCCGGTTCATCGGCGCAGACTCGAAAGCCTATTCTAAATATCTTTGATTTCTTTTTAGAAATAATAAGTTTAATAGCTTTGCCCACAACAACTGAAAAAATAACAACAAGACTTTCTTATTGGTTTTTTGGATGTTAAGGAGTGAAATTTAAAAATAGTTATGTACAAATGCAAGGCATTTACAGTCACTTACACAATCATTACTGCATGGCATGAAAGAGTTGATAAACAACAATTTAGGTCACTTTGTAGAGATAAAAGAACTGTCTCTAATAAAATATATTGAATATGCTTAAACTCATCTATCCCATTGAACTTGAAATCGAAGATACTACAGAAACAGAAAGGTCTGCTTTTTACCTAGACTTACACCTAGAAATTGGCAGTACGGGCGGGTTAAGAACAAAACTTTACGAACAGAAAGATGACTTTGATTTTCCGATTGTAAACTTTCCGTTCAGGCCTAGCAACATTCAGCCGCACCTACTTACGGGGCGTAGATTTCTAAATTGATACGCAATTTTTCCTATTAGAATTAAATTGATAGAGGGTTGCAACTGACAAGAAAGCTCCTGAACCAAGAGTTTCTCAGGGAAAGATTAGAGTCATCAATCCGCAAGTCCTTCACAGTGCAATTTATATTACTTAGCAACTCAAATCATAATGTACATATGTTTAATACAAAAATAACAAAAAAAGTGAACAAACCATTACAATGTGGTCAATGAACATGGCAACAAGCTTTTGAAATTGACAATATTTGAGCAAATTTCAGTATTACAAACCGGAAATTGGAAGAACAGGAATTATAGGTTCAGAACTATTGTTAGAACATGACATTTAGTAAGCACATAAGAAAAAACGATGAAATAATCATTTTCGAGGCGAGCTCGATTAGTCACATGTAGCAATTTTCCACAAGGAAACATATACATGTATACGATGTTTGCGATAATTTTCAAAAATATACACAATTAACAATAATGCAGAAATGGTGAAAATTCGCTTACTTTGGAATTGTTCAAGGGAACTGGAAAAATGTACAGACAAATTTATACAAATAATATGACAATATTTTACGATTTTTTTATCACAATGTCACCATTCAAGTCCATTCCTACAACTTCGTCTCCGTTCAATTTGAATTCACAGACAGCAACTGCTTTAACTGGATCGGCATTTGGTTGTGTTCCTTTGAGGGTGGCAGTTGTTGGATCTCCATCGTCGTTTGTAAGGAAAAGGGCTAAAGTGTTTGGGTCGGTGTGCTTTCGTTGTCTGTTTATGTGATATTCAACGAAACCTGCAGAAATGAAATATCAACGACGTATTGTTTGGTAAGGAAATACACAAATTTGCAAAAAGTTGAAGCTGTATAGGTAGTAATTTTGTCCGCTGACAAAAATTGTCCTTTTTGATTTCTCACGTAATTTTGTAATGTGATTTTTATCATAAAATGTCCGCTTTGCTTGGCATACAAGATGTCTTAATATTATGTTGTATCGGCTACCGGTCATTACTCGAGACTTCAGTGGCGGTCATATGACCAGCACTGTAAAACATAAATATCAAAATCTTGGTTTGCTAACTATTTTGAAAATGTAAATTGTCGATCTTTTCAGTCAAGAAGCAAAATTTAAAAAATAATACAATCCCTTTTCCATTCCAAGGAGTAGAGCTTGTCCATAATCAAGATTTAGTTGAAACGTCTGAAGTTCCAATGTATGCACTGCAAATTCCAATCAGCGTGTTTCCGTTTTATTAAAATATAATCCATCGCCTTTTTTATATCTATAAACTTATAACTTATTATTAAAGCGTCCCGTTTCTGCTTTTAAGTGTATCTTAATGTAGGTCCAGTGTAGAATACCCATGTGAAATATCAAAGTGAAAAATCCAAAGAGACAAGACAAATTTAAAACAAACTTAAAGATAAAACGTAAGCAAAAGAAACAAAGGCTTAGGGTAAGCATCACATGTATTGCGCGCAGCACCAGTCGTAGAATCCTTAAACTCTAATCCGGGTTAACGTCAATCCATGAAGAGGTCAACTTATTTATTTATGTTTTTTATAACAGGTCCATACTGATACCATATGGATCAACCAATTCGTGGTGGCGACCATAAAATTTAAGGAAATACGACTTCAACCTTGTGTTTTGCTGATAACAAACGTACCTTCTCCTTTTTTACTTGAGTCAACCTCTTCCCACACCTCAGGTAGTAAGCTATCGATCAAGCTAACCATCTTTACCAGTACTAGCTACCTGTAAACAAAAAAATGTATATTAATTTCTGGCCAACATTTTTTCACCAGTAGTTTCGGTTTTCAAGAAAATATTATTTATATAGTACATCTCTATTGTTATTGTATTTGTTTTCTACGCTGTTTTGTCACAACAAAGTCCCACGTTGGAGGGGAGGTTAAGCGCTCACCAACTAGTTAAACTCCGCCACATACTTAATATGCCTCTCTCAAGTTCAATCGCTGTAGTTGTTTACAAGTTCATGGTTTTCGATTGTCGTATTTTATGAATAATTTCACATTTTGTATTTTAGGGGGACTTATACAGCCTTCTTTACAGTATTGGTCTAGGTTCATTGTTGAAGGCCGTAATTGGACCTTTTATTAATTACGACTATTATTTGACGGGTGCCTGTCTCATGGACATTCATCCCACATCTGCTATTTTTTAAATAGAATAGTATATTGTTCCAATTAAGGGTTCCCGAAGAGGAAAAAACACACATTGAATATTAATTCAATATACATGTCTAAATGACAATCAAATAGTCAAAACCCTGAAAAGCTTGAATTCCGGACATGACCACGGATAAAATATTTGTAGGGTTCGTCTTACTCCAGCTTTAGTTTTCAGTGTAGTGTTGTGTTTTCTATGTTTGTCTTTCGTTTCATTTTGTTGGCCATGGCCTTGTCTGTCTTCTACTAAACGATTTTTGTCTGCCCCTTTGGTATCTTCGAATTCCTTATAATATTTGGTTGGCTTATTATCTGATTTATTGCTTGTCTCGTCAATCTTTTTTCATAGATTGATGATAAATTTTACCTACTGCTGATTATCAGTTTAGGTAAAGCTGCTTTCCTGTCTCATGGTTTTAACATTTCCTTCCTTTTTTGGATTTAAACCGTCAGTTTCTTTAAAAAAAGGGAATCTAATGTCTTTGAAGTCAATGTTACGCATCGAGTTTATGTAGAAAAGCTATGCACTTATTGACAATATACTACAGGTACCTCTGCTGGTGGAACATTGGTCCCCGAGGGTATTCAACAGGCCAGAAATTTGCTGCATTTGCTAAAATTTTAAAATTTGGTTAATACCACTTTCTCGATTTTATTATGATAATATCAACTTCTGATGAGATCCATAATTATATATTAATGATACAAGAGAAACTAGAAATATGGAGTAAAGGTTAAAAAAGACCGCAGTTTATCTTTAACAAGCAGCTGTCGTATGTCATAGTTTTAACGCGCATGTTTAAGTACAATTTATTAATAAAAATTAGGATTTCAAAAGCTAATGACATAAACACACGGTAAAACATGAATATTCATAAGAAATATATAAGAAGTAATTCGAAGATACCAAAAGGGCAGACAGAAATCGTGAGGTCAGAAGACCATGGCCAACAAAATGAAATGAAAGACAAACATAGAACACACAACACTACACTGAAAACTAAAGCTGGAGTA
>JAULBM010034240.1:0-10979 GCA_032357055.1 Geukensia granosissima
CGACTCGTTTCCTCATATACTGTGTGGCCTACTATCATGCAGGTTGGTGTGCAGATGCGTCTTGGGGAGTCTGTCAGAATCCCACCCAAATTAGGTAACTTTGACCCACGTTTCATGCATCATTGACTTTGGTTAAGTTTTTTGTCCGACTCATTTCCTCATATACTGTGTAGCCTTCTATCATGCAGGTTGGTGTGCAGATGCATCTTGGGGAATCTGTCAGCATCCCACCCAAATTAGGTCACTTTGACCCACATTTTGTGCATCATTGACTTTGGTTAAGTTTTTCGTCCAACTGGTTTTCTCACATACTGTGTGGCCTACCATCATGCAGGTTGGTGTGCAGATGCGTCTTGGGAAGTGTGTCAGCATCCCACCCAAATTAGGTCACTTTGACCCACATTTCATGCAACATTGACTTTGGTTAAGTTTTTCGTCCTTCTTCTCCTCACATACTGTGTGGCCTACCACCATGCAGGTTGGTGTGCATATTTTACAAGTTAAATTAGTTAAAATACATACATTTCAAATATATAATCTAAATTTCATAAAGTTCCAAAATTATTCACAAGACAAGCTGTAACTAGACTTTTAAAATAGACTCTCAGACTGTTATGTTTGCATAACAAAGTTTTCATGCAAAATCAACTTTGATTGAAATAGCGGAATACGACAAGCTGGGAATGACGAAGCGAAATTTGCAGGCATTGGCTGCACCTCCGGTTCTATTCAGGGAAAATCAAACTGATCGGTTGATTGTTACTTTACATCTTTACATACACCAACTGGATGCAAAATCAACGGTAGACGAAACCGAACGCTACTTCTATATACACCGGTCGCCCTAGGCCAGGAAAAGTCTCAGTTCCGGTTAAGTTTCCTTTTTATTAAGATGTTTCACATTTTCAAAGATTGACTGCAAATACAAAAAAATATGTCGTTTGGACACTCTCTTTTTTAACTAACTGAGGAGCAAAAACTACCGCTGATTTGCATGAAAAACTTTGTCCTAAAATATTGATTTAATGGACCTAAATTAGCCATTGGAGTCTTTTGAATGACTGTGAAATTACTTAATGTAAGCGAACGCTGGCTTTAAATAATACCAATTCCCAAAATTAAATTATTAATCAATTGTTTAATCAGAATTAGAAAACTGAATGACCATAATTGTATTTGCTTACTAATTCCGCGTAAACATGTACACTAGTTCTGCGGACTATTTTACTAGGAAAAATGGTCTGCATGTATGTTTGATTAATTTTTTATTTAATTTTACATATATGTTTGAAATGTTTAGATGTAGAACCAGATCGCATTATAGATCCATTTTTCATTAGCGCTTCAATATTCTATATTTTGAACTTCGCTGGACAAACTCTACTAGCGAAAATTATCCTAAAAATAATGAATTGACACCACTTTTTACATGCTAGCAATTTTATTTTACTAATGTTATTTCTATGTTTCTATTTACCATCAGCATGAAGGGCAACATTCATAAAAAAGTTTTGACTATTATTTACATGTTTAAAGTAAATATTCTACAAAGTTAGTTGTTATTATTTACAGTATTGATTTTTTTACTGTTTTATTTTATAGAACATCTATTTATATATTTATTTTTTTTATTATTATTTCATTGTATATTGTGCCCATATGAGCCAAACAAATATAACATATAATCAACACACAATGTTCACAAAACTGTACAAAGAAAATTATAAAAAGAGCACATAGTTAGTAGCACCTAGTAACAGATAGAAATTAGAAAAAGAACAGAGGTATTTTCATTGTGGGAGTAACTATGCAAATTATTGACAATAAAAGTTGATTTGAAAAAAATACTGAGAAAGAATAATGCAAGGCTTTCGAATTTTTTCATCCCATTATATACAGCTTATTAGCTTGCTTTGATCAACAAGTAAGCAGGCCACTGAGCAATTATAGTCTAAGCTTTGCTTTATGTAATCTTTTTGCAACTTGTACAGTTCAAGACTCAAGGTTGCACGATAACTTGAACAGCTAGGATCTTCAAGGTATATGAAAAATGATTTACAGTCAAAACATTACATTATAGATAAGTTAAGTAATTAAGAAGAACTAACCATCAACTAAGATAAATTTTATTCCAATCTTTTTTAAATTTTAATTTCAACAACTCACCTTTCCTTATAAATGAAATTGGAAAAGTACTATATTAAAACATAACAAAATTATATTTTTTAAGATTTTTTAAACATTTTATTATTATTTTTGGGGTAAATTAAACATATAAAATTCTTAATTACTTTTCTTATCCTTATTTTTAAAAAAGTTTATCTTTTTAATTGCAACATTGCATTCATTTAAGAAAAGTATCTAAATCTATGTAAATAAATATTAAATCATGAGTAAATGCAGGTAACGTAATCAATGAATTCCCCCTTGGTGTGCCCCTTAATCCACTACCTAATGAGGTGTTTTTTTAGTCCAGTAGGCGTTCGGGGAACACACCATTCTGCGTACCGTGACAAATTACCTGCTAACTGAAACTGCTTAAAAACTAACAAAATAAATATTTGAGAGTACAGTTAAATTTTATATTACGATGAATTTCGATATAAAACTACAACAATCCAATCTTTGATTTGTCATTAAAAATTGCTTTATAAAAGTTATATGCAAATAAAAAAGTAGATTATCTCGACTCTTTCATATTTGTTGCAACGGGTATCATAAAAGTTTCAATTTCTGATGAGTTTGGCATCTGCTACATTTAAGAACTACAACGTCCGCGATATGTATAATTTGTCAAGTATGACGGTAAAAACAATGGTGGATTATGTATTTTTTGTACTCTTTTTAAAGGATCAAATTTGTTGTTTATGAATCCATACTTGTTTTTTGCTTACCATGAATGTTACAGCTCACTATAAGTAGCACTGATTTTACGGCGACCAGGATCATATAGGGTATAAATAAAAAATCACGTAAACACCATCTTACTACAAGGCTTGTTTTGAATGAATTCTCATAATACAATCCAAAAACCAATAATTAAGACTTACTCTCGATTTAGTTTCAATTATCAGTATAAATATGCAATGAAATAAGACGTTTAAACCTTGAATATATAATCTCATTCCACATTAGACATTATCTACCTACCCAGATGTTCAATTTACGTTGGAGAAAATAGATCTGTCATTAAACAAGGGGTTGCAACATGCTGTGTCCAAACAACTAAGCTTTAATAAGTATTGAATTTTCAATAGCTATAAATATGGCGACAAAATGTTTTTTCTTTGAAGACTCCTTTTGATAGAAGAAAATTGTACAATGTTGTATATGGCAAACCCAAGTTATAAATATTTTAATTATTTTAATTTACACGTGTTGCCAACTGATTCATAACGTGTCTTTTATGTTTAGAAACTGAATCGAAAATGGAATTGCTATAATAGATAAGTCAGTCACACCACAAGCTTAACTTCGGAACATCAGAAAACCACGAGTGTTCCTCCACTTATGCTCGACAGGAATTAAATACAGATCAGGTTTGACCTTAAATATTTCAATTACGTTTTTAGAACTGGCTTCGTCAATTCTTTTAGCTCAAGTCTTTAAAATTACATGCAAACTTTAATAAATCGGACTCAAAAGACATCTTTAAAACCAAATCATAATACAATTAATGGGAAACAGTACTTGAAATATTTTATTTTCCTTTACATTTTTCTTTTAGTATAATACCTTTCTTTCAATGGGTACGATAAACCTCAAATAAAGTCTAAATTTTTAGAGTTTGTTACACAACAGTAAGTGAGTTCCCATTTCGATTTGTTTGGATTTGAGTGCTTCTTTCTTTGACTTCCTATGTTTCGGCTCTTATGTTATTAGTAGTATATGGGTGCATTTCAGTTATTATTTTTCGGGTGAAGCTCGGATGGAGCCGGAAGTGACGTCACCGGAAGTCATATGACGTCATTTATGACGTCACCTCAGATGACGTCACTGGACGCGCGCCAATTTTCCCAACGGTTTTTGGTTTTTTGGTGTTTTCGTCATATGGTATGGATGTTTGAGATCTTCCGGGTGTTATGGGTGGGAGGGCAAAGCCCTTGTACTAGAGGACGGCTACTGCGCATGTTTGAGCAAAAGCGCGCCATTTTTCCCGCGTTTTTTTGTTTTTCGGCAATAGTCGGATATGATCGTGGATTTTCGAGATCTCTCGTATGTTATGGGTGTAAGGGTGAAGCCCTTGTACTAGAGGAAAACTTCTGTGCATGTGCGAGCGGAGGCGAGCTTTGTTTCGTCGTCTTCTTGTTTTCCTGTCAAGGGGATATTACTCTATTTTTGTCCCCCATGTTGTGGGTAGTCGATGCTATTTGTTATGTTCTTTTGTTTAATGAATCGTTTGACTTTAGAGTCTTGATATGAGGTTCCGTAAGTAAGACGACAAGGGGACATAAACAACCAATTATGATCTCTATGTTCAGATACTTTATTGAACAAAATAACATTTCTTGAATAGCCATCTCTTTGTACCTCGAATTCCGACTCTGTCCTTTTCATGGTGTCGTTACTCTCGTCAAATGGGATTATTATTTTTAGAGCTGATACAAGTCATTAATACGTTTCCTATTTCAATACTTTTCCTTTTGGTGTCTTAACTTTTGGGGTAATCCATCTTTCTGGTGAAGGACTTTGTTGTCGCTTTCTAGCTCTAGGTGTTCTCTTATCTGATGGATATAGCGCCATATTTCTTCTTGTCTTATCAAATCTTGAGGGACGTTGGCTTCTCTCAGTTTCCCATCCTTCCGTGTTGAAATATTTTTTTCTTGCGTAATACGTTGTTGACTTAATCCACCACGTTCCTTCCTTTCACTGTTTCTCCCCTGTAGTTTAATTCAAATTTCACGTTTCAAGAGATGTCTGGATTCGATCTCAGCTTTCTAATAAAAGTTCTGTTTTCCTTTAAGTGCTTTTGGAAAACTGTCAATGACTTTCTTTTCCATTGTTCTTTCTGCCTTTTCCTGTATTACTGAGATGCTCTGCTCCGGTTGGACCGTCGCTTGTTTTGGTCTGTAATCTTCGTAATCATTTTTGTACCTTAGCAAGTTTTGATCGTATAATTTCAATTGTTCATCCACGGGTATATCTTCTCGTTCTAAGACGTTTTGCATCTTTTTATCTAGCGTGATCATGGCCTTTACTCTCTGTTCCACACTGGCGTGGGTCTATCTGCCATGTGATTTGGATTGGACAAATAATTCATTTTAACTCCATTGTCCAAGAAGACTCTTTGCATCTCTCCAGGGAATATATGACTTTTTAGTCGCAGTCGTTCTGGTGTTGCTGTTTCATATTGTTCAATAAGTATTGATGGTGTTCTGCCGTTGCGGCCTTGTAGGCTTCCAATATGAACCCAGGCTTTTGTGGAAATATCTGTCGAGCCAAGCTGTGGATCTGTGATGCTTCTCTGGGGTTCTTGAACAAGACCTTGTAATGGGCATTCAAACTGATTGTTCTGTGGTGTTTGCATTGATGAAATAAATTCTGAACGATATACATGACACTGATATTTCGATGATGACTCTTCTTAGTAACCAGGACAGCCACACGTTCTTCCGTTTCTGTCATCAAGTCGTCGATGACGACCAAATGTCTCATCTGTAGGTCCATGCTGTCGAGGTCTGGAAGTACTTGGACGAAATTTACTCCGTTTATGGTTTCATACAGGGTTTGGTATTCACCATAACATCATGTGTTGAATGTTAGTCACGAATCTTTTGACAAACATCAATTTTCCACTTCCCGTTGGTTTGGCAATAAGACTAGTAAAAGGATGCACCTATGGCATCAAATGGTCCGGATCTGGTGTGTCGGAACATAATTACATGTAAGTTAGGGTCTTTAGTTGGATAGATTTGGAACGAAGTTTCATCGTCAATGGTATGATATATCCTCTCAAACGCAGGATTGTTGTTATCATATTTGATGTTTGGTAACTGGAGTCTTGTCATCTCATACCATATGACGAATCTTTGTCGTGTTTATGAACCAACCGTCAGTGTCTGTTGAGACTGTCTTTTCTAGAAAGTTACTTGTCACAGATGGAACATAGGTAAGACATGTTGTCACTTCAATGGTAACTGAAGAAATGACACTTTGGTCGTTTTACGGTCCTATATGATTCGTTCTGTGGTGGGATTTGGTGTGGTGCGGTGTGATGTGATGTGGTGTGATGTGGTATCAGCCACATTGAGTAAATCGTGAGTTACTCTTTAAACCCTGCTCAGTTGCTCATTTTGCTGTGTATAGGGGTGTGGTGTGGTGTTGTGTGGTGTGATGTGGTGTGATATTGAGTAAGTCATGAGTTACTCTTTAAAACCTGCTCAGTTGCTCATTTTGCTCCGCATTGTGGTGTTGTGTGATGTGGTATCTGCCACATTGAGTAAGTCGTGAGTTACTCTTTCAACCCTGCTCAGTTGATCATTTTGCTCTGTGTGGTTATGTAGTGTGGTGTTGTGTGGTGTGATGTGGTATCTGCCACATTGAGTAAGTCGTGAGTTACTCTTTCAACCCTACTCAGTTGCTCATTTCACTCCGTGTGTAGTGTGGTGTGGTGTGATGTGGTATCTCCCACAATCCCTTAGTCGTGAGTGACTCTTTAAACCGTGCTCAAATGCAATTGCAATTGTGACTGTGCTGCTGCCGCTTCTGCTGTTTGTCTTTTCCATTGTTAGAGACGGAAATACTTACAATGGGAACAAAAGAGCAGCAGCAGCGACAGCAGCACAGTTACAGATTGACAGGAACATGCCAGACCTACTCAAGGTAGGCCGATACCACATCACACCACAACACAACACCACACGGAGAGAAATGAGCAATTGAGCACGGTTTAAAGAGTCAGTCATGACTAAGTGATTGTGGGAGATACCACATCACACCACACCACACTACCATGCGGAGCCAAATGAGCAACTGAGCAGAGTTTAAAGAGTAACTCACGACTTACTCAATGTGGCAGATACCACATCACACCACACCACACCACCACACGGAGCGAATGAGCAACTGAGCAGGGGTGAAAGAGTAACTCAAGACTTACTCAATGTGGCAGATACCACATCACACCACACTACATCACCACACGGAGCGAAATGAGCAACTGAGCAGGGTTTAAAGAGTAACTCACATCTTACTCAATGTGGCAGATACCACATCACAGCACACCACGAAACGGAAGGAAAAGAACAACTGAGTAGGGTTTAAAGAGTAACTCACATCTTACTCAATGTGGAATATACCAAATCACACCACATAAAACCACACAACAACACACCACACCACACCACCACACGGAGCAAAATGAGTACCTTAGCAGGGTTCAAAGAGTAACTCACGACTTACTAAATGTGGCAGATACCACATCACACCACACGACATCACACCACACCACACCACAGCATATCCCACCGCAGAACGAATAATGTAAGACCGTAAAACGACCAAAATGTCGTTTCTTCAGTGACCATTGAAGTGAAAACATGTCTTACCTATGTTCCATCTGTGACAAGCAACTTTCTATAAAAGACAGTTTCAATAGACACTTACGATTAGTTCAAAATCACGACAAAGATTCATCAGTTGGTATTGAGATGACCAGAATCCAGTTACCAAACATCAAATACGATAACTTTCTGATCGATATGAAACAGCAAACACCAGAACGACTGCGACTAAGAAGTCATATTTTCCCTGGAGAGATGGGGCACGGGACTCATAATGTGTTTAATGTTGGTCACGAATCTTTTGACAAACATCGATTTTCCACTTCCCGTTGGTCCGGCAACAAGACTAGTAAAAGATGCAAAGAGTCTACTTGGACAATGGAGCTAAACTGATGTATTTGTCATACCCAAATCACATGGCAGATAGACCCAAGCCAACAGTGGAACAGAGAGTAAAGGCCATGAACACGCTAGATAAAAAGATGCAAAACGTCTTTAAACGAGAAGATTTACCCGTGGATGAACGGTTGAAATTATACGATCAGACTTGCTAAGGTACAAAAATCTTTACGAGGATTACAGACCAAATCAAGCGACGGTCCAACCGGAACAGAGCATCTCAGGAAAAGGCATAAAGAACAATGGAAAAGAAAGTCATTGACAGTGTTCCGAAAGCATTTATAGGAAAGGCAGAACTTTTATTACGAAAGCTGAGATCGACATCTGTTGGAACGAGAAAGGGGAGTTGAAATATAGGGGAGAAATGGTGAAAGGAAGTAACGTGGTAGATTTAGTCAACGACGTATTACGCGGAAGGATGGGAAACTTTTGGTGAAGCACTGAGAGAAGCCAACGTCCCTCAAGATTTGATTAAACACGAAGAAAGATAGCGCTATATCGATCAGACCAAGAGAACACCTAGAGCTAGAAAGCGACATCAAAGTCCTTCACCAGAAAGATGTGCTACCCCAAAAGTGAAAACACCAAAAGGAAAAGTATTAATGACTTTTATCAGCTCTAACAATAGGAATCCCAATAGACGACAGTAACGACACCATGTAAAGGACGGAAAGTACAAAGTGATGGCTTTTCAAGAAATGTTATTTTGTTCAATTAAGTATCTGAACATAGAAATCAGAGTTGGTTGTTTATGTCCCTTGTCCCAAGACTTACAGAACCCCATAACAAGACTCTAAAGTCAAACGATTCATAAAACAAAAGAACATAACAAGTTGCATCGACTTCCCACAACATAGAGGACAAAAATAGAGTGATGTCCCCTTGACAGGACGACGAAACAAAGCTCGCATCCGCTCGCGCATGCGCAGAAGTCTTCCTCTAGTACATGGGCTTCGCCCTAACACCCAATACACCCGAGAGATCTTGAAAATCCACGATCATACCCGACTATTTCCGAAAAGCAAAAAAGCGCGGGGAAAAATTGCGCGCTTTCGCTCGAGTATGCGCAGTAGTCTTCCTCTAGTACAAGGGCTTTGCCCTTTTACCCATAACACCCAAGAGATCTCGAATATCCATACCATATGACGAAAAACACAGGAAAAAAACAAAAAAACGTGGGAAAAAATGGCGCGCTTTCGCTCGAGCGTGCGCCGTATTCTTCTTCTAGTACAAGGGATTTGCCCTTACACCCATAACACCCGAGAGATCTCGAAAATCCATACCATACGAAAAAACACCGAAAAACCAAAAACTGCGGGAAAAATTGGCGCGCGTCCAGTGACGTCATTTCCAATGACGTCATGTGACTTCCGGTGACGTCACTTCTGGCTCCACCCGAGCTCCACCTGAAAAATAACAACTGAAATGCACCCATATACTACTGTTACTGAAGGGAGGTTACTCCTTGAAATGTACATATAGCATACCAAACTTTTCTATATTTTTTCAAAATTAGTAATTTTGTATTCTGTTGTAACAAAAAGTATTTAGAAACCGTCTCTTAATAAATAATAAACTATACTTTATCTGTATAATTGTTATCATTTTGATCAAGAAGAATCATATGTTGTGATAATGTTCCTTCTATGTTCGTCTACAGAATTTCTGTTGCTTACGCAGTAAGTAACTCAAGATAACCGCCTTTAATTTACATTGGACATTATGAGAATTTGTTCAAACGTCTTCTCCGCATTCATGATGTGAATATTCCTCGAACGGTCCTTTTCAAAAGTTATGAATTTCATGCTTATCAAAACTTCAAAATAATCACACAATTCATAATTAAGTTAACGTTAGACCGTATGGGAATTTCATCTTCTCTAACAGTGTTATGCCTATAATATACAATTATTGCCTTTTAGTGAAGTAATACATATGCATGTTCCCGCCACGGTTTGGCTGAAATATTTCAACAATCAGTTGATCTTAAAGTGTTATACTGGATAAATTAATATTCCTTGGATGCCGAGTTTATTTAATCATTGGACACAAAAAGGACCTGTTGGTAATGTGTTCAAACTTCTCGTTTTAAACAAAGGTTAACTTTATCACTCTTGTTTTGAAGCCGTTCACCAATACGGACAAATGTCAGCTTATGATTTTTACATCAAAAAAGCCAAACTTAAAATATATAATATATTTAAATATTTTCAAACTTTGTTTTGGCGAATATTGTCTGTGAAAACCAAAGATACTATATTAAAAAGGTTCGTCTTAGGCTCACCTTCTAAATATTGTTCTGTCTTAAAAAATATACACCAAAACAAAGTCAGATAACATGTAATATATATATTATACCCTTGTGTAGAAGAAAGTAAAGTCGACACATTAAGGAATTTATCGTTCATTCTGACAATAATTTGATTTTTAAATTTTTCTCTGACCTTTAAAATTTTAGCATTCAAAATTATAAATACATTGGCAGATTGTAACAGTTAATTTGTTTGTGTTGTAGTCATGGTTCCTCCTATACGTATAACTGTAACATTATTATGCTTGATTGCTGCGACAACTGATGGTTCTTTCTATGGTTCTGATTATTATGGAGATGGTGTTCCAAACCCATGGGATGATTTTGAAGAGCCAACCCTAGGTAACTATTACAGTGTTTATCTATTCAAACATTTGTTTCCACAGGTATTGTTTTACGCAATAGGTAAGCAAATTTCAGTTGCTGTTTTGTTGCTTCGAGCTTTTATCGTTTGAAGACTTTGCTGAACATGTTTACATGTTGGTTTTTTCCGACACCTTTGCATTGTAGCTTAAAACCTTCAGTTAATGTATCTGTATATCTGCAATATAATTCCAATTACATGGGATTGAGCTATTTAGAGAAATAATTCATGGTCTTGGCTGTTGGACAAAGATTTGATAACCTCACCTTGTGTCCGATCCTATCCCATCAGGGGACCGCCTCGGTGGTGTAATGGTTTGCGTGCTCACCTCGAGTGCGGAAGGTCGTGGGTTCGATCCCCGGCCGGGTCAAACCAAAGACATTAAAATTGGTATATGCTGCTT
>JAULBM010034251.1:0-10979 GCA_032357055.1 Geukensia granosissima
CGAGAAAAGTTTTGTCCGTTTCAAAATACAAAATTTCCAATGTTAAATCATATTTGGTCCATATTCCCCTACACCTTCTATTGGACTGACCCTAAGGTGATACACTCAACACTGAATATCTTTGATTCGAGTTTTCATAAATTGCCTAGACGCATCTTAGATCTAGATATGCTATCAGATGAAAAAGGTGTCTAGCAATCACATTTCTTGAAACAGAAGAGCATAACAGGCAAAAAATAATAAAAATATAAATAAAAATTAAAACGATGCATTTTCCATCTGTTTTTTGTCAAGTATTGTTGTTGAGGTACCATCTTTTAAGATTTGGCGCACTCTTCTATGAAGTTTGTTTCGAGAAAATATGTTGTGTTTAGACTTATAAGTAAATAGCTTTTATTATTTTAGCCCTAAAAGTATAAATGTGTGTAACAAAGGCATATGATTAATTTGATGACAGACACTGTAGATATAGCTGCTAGTGAATTGCAAGTCCCCGATGGTACCACAGGTTTATGTTGATAACATGGTATATGGCTAAGATTTTTCCAAAAGAATGTCAATTTAAATTCATGTCTTATAATTATGTATATTGACAATAAAGTGTACCCGTCAGGTCAGCACTTACAGAAAGGGGTAAAAAAAGCTCAACGAGACTGAAGTCCGTTCAATGAAGGCCACGTCAAGAGAGAGTCCGTTGACTGAGTAGTGTACGGGTTTATTTGCAAAAAAATGAGTAGAATACAACAGAAAGTCACTAAAAAATGGCGACTACAAAAATACTAAATTATTTAAAATATTTATATACATCTGTCAAAATGAGAAAAAAACCTTAACATATTATCTGAAAAAGCTAAAAGACTTAACTCCCCTACAATAACAGCACACCTACAGAAATGTAAATGTTCCATATGGGTTATATCAAAGACACTACAATCCAAAGCAGGATTTGTTTTAATAGCGCTACATCAAGGTAAAGTGCAGAGCCAAACGTAAAATGTTTATTCATTTGCTTTCGTGTAAAATGGCTATTAAAATAACCATGGTGAATCATGTCTCCGATGGTATTCAACAGCCCAGTTCTCATACTTGTTTGACTGGAAATTTTGTCAAACAATGTTTTATAGATGTTCTGATGTTGCTGCATTTGTGAAAATTCTTAAGCATTGAAAATACGTAAAGACCTCGAAATAGTAATGCACCTAATCGTTATCTGTGCCGTGGCTTCCAATTTTCATTTGTTTGGATTTGATCTGTCTCTTTTGCCATGTCTGGATTTTGGACTCCTTGGAATGTACATAAAGCATAAAAAATATTCTCCATATTTATTCAAAATTGGTAATTTTGTATTTTTAAACCAATAGGTCGATGCCTCTGCTGGTGGATAATGTCCACGAGGGTATTCACTAGCCCAGTTGTCAGCCTTGTTTGACATGAAATTTATCAAACAATGTTTATAGAAATTTGCTGCATTTGTTGAAATTGTATAACACTGATAATAAAGAGAGGCGTCGAAAAGTATTGCACTTTGTACTTGTCCTTGTCGTCGGATTTGTCTCTCATTTAGATTTGTTTGAATTTAAGTGCTTCTTTTGCTATGTTTGGATTTTGAAATACCTATGTTTTGGTTCTAATGCTACTGATGGTAAGCCTATAAAACAGCGTGAGAGGAATATGCAAAACGGATCAGACGAGACTTCTTTCGCAAATTATCTTATATCATAATGTTACATAATTTTCAAAATGGGGAAGGGCTGACCCAGGGGATGACCACTAAATTTTTATTGTCATGTTAAAAAAGAACATACATTAATGTTGGAGATCTGAACAGTTTAAGTGACAAATTAAAATTTTCAAAATAAGGGGGCGGGACGACCCCCCAGAGTGACCGTTGAACTTGGTTTTTTTATATAAAAGGAATTCGAAGATATCAAAGGGGCAGACAGAAATCGTTTAGCCGGAAGACAGACAAGACCGTGGCAAACAAAATGAAACGAAAGACAAACATAGAACACACAACACTTCACTGAAATCCAAAGCTGGAGTAACACGAACCCTACAAAACCCAGGGTGAGTTAAGGTACTCCGGAAGGGTAAGCAACTCCTGCTCTACTAGTGGCACCCGTCGTGTTTCTCAGTAGACAAAACCAGTGTATAGTCACTATCGATGTTAGTCACAACTGGTATAGGAACAGACTTGAAATCATGACAGTCGGAAGATATAAATTGTCATCTGTGAAATGGATATTTCGTACCGGTCAAAAATAAGAGATGTGGTATAATTGTCCATGAGATAGCCATCGACCAAATGACAGTCAAATTCAAACTTCTACATGTCCAATTACGGCCTTCAATAATGAACCAGAGTCCATACCATAAAGGAAGCTGTTAAAGGCCCCGAAATAAAAAATGTGAAACTATTCATAAAATACGAAAATCAACTTATTCCATTAAAAATGTTTAACAAATAACAATAAATGACTAATTTAATCAACAACACCCACAGGACAACAGGTTCCTGTCTTGTGACAGGCACATTAAGTATGTGGCGGGGTTAAACTGGTTTTTTATCGTTAACCTTTCCCATAACCTGAGACATAGGTGTGACAAACCAGCAATGAAACCACACAATAATCGGTTGAAATAGATTGAACACTTGAGATTCTGAAAACCATCAACAATAAAACTTGCACATGATACAATAAAAGTATCGACCTGGAAAGAGTTTTCGCAGTTGCTCTATGCTAGTTCAAAACCTTTAAGCAACTAATCAAGAAACCAGGTTTTCCTTTCCAACGGTGTCATTAAAACAATTCCATTTGGATTTATTGTTTAAATATCATTAGAAGTCAAAGAAAACACGGGATTGCGCAAATGCCATAATAAAAAATTATCGGTAATTTCAAATGCCGGTGATCTGTATTGACTAGTAATTCCTGTACAGGTCTACACGCCAAAAAAAAAAATCATCGGCTTGTTGTGAAGGATAACGTCACGTTGTCAAGCATTAACGACACGTGCTTATCTTCATAGTTGTCTTTTCATGATTGAAATTGATCTGAGTTCATTCATAAAATCGCACTACGTCTTGTTTTCATTCATTAAAATGAAGTAGATATTGTGTTGAATCATGTAAAATGTGACATTTGTAGCTCGAGATTTTTTTTTATCTAAAATTACTGATAAAAAGAATATAACACATTTCGTATCTTGCACTGACTTTTTCACGGAAAATATTCAGTTAGCCCGTAGGTAAACTGAATATTTCCATGATAAGGTCAGTACAAGATACAAAATGTCCTAAGTTCTATATATATAGACAGGAAGTAGAAAATGTCATAACAAATATAAAATGTTTAGTTTCTTATTAAACTATTAACCAGAAAGTCAATATAAGTACCAATAATAACCATTTTATGGTTTTAATAGTAATGTTGTGACGATATCCTTCACGGATAAGTTTTAAGACCATGTGGATTTAGTTCAAAATTCCAAGCTTTATTAATAACGTTTCTATATAAAGTAGGATATGATATCCCATTTGTCAGATGATTGCAACTACTTCCAAAAATCTTATATTTACAAGTGTATGAAGGAATTTAGTAAATGTTTTAATCAGTTTGTGGTAACAAAATCCTTGACATAATAATTTGTCAGTTATACAGAGTTTGCGTTCATCAAAATCTGAGAAACGTCGCCACAAACACAGGCAAAACGAACAAACTGAGAAATATATATACCGTATGAAGGAGACAAATGAACGTCCGCTTCAAGGAAGGGAACATTAATAATTAGGAATGAGTTATAGAAAAACATTATAAATATATAGAAGAAGAAAAGATAACCAACGAAACAAATACAGAAAAATGGTAATCTATGACATCACTGCTAAAGAATTCAATGATACCAAAGGGCAAACAGAAATCGTAAAATCAGAAGACAGACAAGACCATGCACAACAAAAAAGAAACCAGAGATAAACACACAATACTAAACTGAAAACTATAGCTAGAGTAACACGAGCCTTACAAAATAGGTGAGTTTGGATGATCCTGAAGGTAAACAATAACTGTTCCACTAGTGGAACCCTTAGTTTACTCATTCGATTTTAGTCATAACCGGTAAATGAACGGATTCATTGTCACGACCGAAAAATTTCTGGAGGGATGACTTTAATCTTCCCATGAGAAACCATTGGTTCAGTAGCTTTCTTGACAGCAGCAACCTTCTATCAGTAAAATCATTCTATAAGCTCAAGCATTGGAGTAGCGTATTAACTGAGAAATATACACTCCGTATGATTGTGCGGCTGGAATGGTGTAACAAGGGAAAGGATAGTTTACAATGGAAAAATCAAAGTCATTTCTCTTTTCGTAAATTTGGTTCTTATCCTGCCCTTACTGTTAATTTCTAGGTGTAAGTCAAGGTATAAACAGACCTTTCTGTTTCTGTAGTATCCTTGATTTCAAGTTCAATTTGATGGATGCGGTAAACGTAGTCACCAAATGTAGACTTATTCAATGATGGAACATCGTTTATATAGTGGCGAGAGGTAAAAACATTAAGAAAACTCTTTTTCTTTTATCTGGAAAAAAGTCAGCTTCATATATGAATAAACTGATAAAGGAGTAAATCGTCGAGAAGCGGTGTACAGTTGGTTCCCATTTGAATGCCAACGGACCGTTGAAAAAGACGTCCGACAAACATTACAAAAAAAATCATGAAATCTAATAACGTTCTGCAAACGCTTCTTCATGCAACTTTTATTAGAATTAGAGTGGTAAATAACAAAATACATGTAAGGTTTGTCCCTTCCTAAAACCAAATTTACGTATCTGCGTTTGCCATTTTTTTTAACAAAACAAAGGTGAACGAGAGCTTTTAATTTTTCTTTGAAAGGGTTTATGTAGGGTTTAAAAATTCGTTATGCTACTCCAAGAGGTAAGGAATATTGATTTGAGGCATTGTTACAGATCTTTGGATTTTTTTTTATTTTTTTTTTTGAAAGCTTCACGCTACCTCTAGAATATCTTGTTTCGCTGTAACTCTAGAGCCATAATTTGCTGCTGATTAAAAAACTGTCAGTAATTTGAAAGCGGTTTATGGAGCATTTGTCAGACCCTGCAATGTAACGTTGTTTGTAAGGATACTCATGTAGCTTTTGAATCCAGTTAACTGAAGGAGGATCAAATTCTTCCTGCTTGATTGAAATTCCAAGCGAAGACAAAACTGATGAAATAATTGTCACGGTTCTTCTTTGGTAAGTATCGTCGGGGTACATGTAGGGTTGCAAAATGACTTGTCATGGCCAAGTCCTTTATCAGGCATCTATGCCATGTGATTTACAAACAAAACGTTCGTTTGGGGCTTTGTCCGCATGGACGACAACATATTGGTAATGTAGCTCAGAGAGATGTCTGGCAACATTCCGATCTTAAAAGACCGATTTAGCGTGTGTATTCATAGATCCAACTTGTGAATTTGGATTTGTATGAACGACCCTCACAGCCATTATCCATTCAGAAAAGGGATCTAGTTCATCTCTCCCACGTCTTGCCCACTGTCTATCATAATCCTCGACAGAATCCATTAAGATCACGGAACGTTGGCCCTTTGGCAAACATATTTCGTAGAGAAATGTTTTCTACTATATTGAGGTCGCATGTAATAACGTGCCCAACAGGATTATATTTGAATGTGGAACTTGGACAAGCGCAATCCGGGGTTTAGACTTGTATCCGTCGATGTTGAGATACTTCAACGCTTGTTTGTAGTTAAAAGTCTTGATTGCAATAGGTGTGGAATGAGTGTAAGAAATGAATGGTACAGAATGGTCTTTAACTTATGGTGGAATTAAAGATTCGCCGGATTTTTTATTTAGGATCTTACCTAGATTTATTACGTCAACACTTTGATAGCGAACAAAAGTTTAAGAAACGAACGTTTTGCTGGTTTGTCTTGCTTGTCTAACTGGTATGGGAAGCCTGTGATTGGCAATATCCCTGACGACAGATGACAGTCTGTACAATCTTGAATTTGAATTGGGAACAGGTGTCTCCAAACATGATTTATACAAAGAATGAAAATTTCGAACAGGAAGGGCGTATAGCTTCGTGCGAATGATGTTTCTGTATAATTGGCAGGTCATCTAGGGACACATCAATAGGTGACGAGTGGTGTCGATGGCCGTGGCTACGTCAGCGTCTAGCTTCAGAATTAAGGATGTTCATCATATTGACAGAACTATGTTGAGGGCTTGATAAATTACTTATACCATCAATTATGTCATTACAACCTTATGATGTTGCTTTCCAAGTTCTCTTATCCAGTAATTTTCCTCTTTTCCTACGCAGAGATTTTGAAAGGTTAGGTTTGTTTGTCTATTGGTAGACCTTTTTGATGATACGAACCCGCATGGAAAGAATAGAATGATCAAGCAGGCTGAGTTGTTGAAATTGCCATTTATGTCTGATTTATGCTTATTTATGCGGCTATATAGCTCTCCCTTTGTTTCACCGACAAAAAACCATTCCAAAAATATTACACTTTAATCCTCAGACACAAGGTCTTTTGAATTGCAATTCACATCATCGTGCTGCATGTATGGTAAGGTTTTGTGCAAATTGGTTATCTGCGATTAAAAGACTACAAGTATTACATCTACTAGCATTATATTTAGAAATCCTAAAGTACTGTTCGGAGTCCTTGTATTGTTAAATATCGTGAAGTGAAACTGAGCATGGCTATGTCTCTAAATGGAGTTGATGGTCTGAATAAAGTATTGTAGAGTTGTTGATCGTTACTTCGGAAGAAGCCGTGATAGGTGACTGTCGCTGTCACCGATTTTACAACAATAAGTTGACCTCTTCTCTGATTGACGTTATCCCGGATAAGAGTTTATGAATTCCACGACAGATGTTGCGCGCAGGACAGGAGATTCTTTCCCTTTCGGAACACTCCTGTTTTGTAAAGGAGGTCGTGGATTCCAAGCCTTTGCTCTTTTTGTTCTCGTTTTATCCTTATGTTCAAAATTTGTCTTGTCTCTTTGAACTAAGCATTTTTGATATCTCACGTGGGTATTGTACACTGGACTGAATTTCAGGACGGCCACATACCCTTGATGTCGTCAGGTTTGGACAGTTTACTCGGCGACTAGTATCCTTGCTGATCCTCTTAGTTTCATTTAGGTACAAATTCCTAAAGGCACATTAACGTCTACAATGTACAATCTGAACTACGTTAAGATACTTACTATCAGAGACAACAACTTGCAAATGAATCAGACCTAACAGATAATTTACTATTGACCCCCATGATAAACAGTGAAAACATACAGATATTTAACTATTGGCCCCTATGATGAACAGTGACAAACATCATACAGATAATTTACTATTGGCCCCTATGATAAAAAGTGACTGACATCATACAGATAATTTTCTATTGGATCAAGCGATAAACAGTGTCCGACATCATACAGATAATTTACTACTGGCTCTTGTGATTTACTTAGTAAATTATCTGTATGATGTCTGACACTGTATATCACAAGAGCCAGTAGTAAATTATAGTAACTATTGGACCCTGTGATAAACAGTGACAAACATCATACAGATAATTTACTATTGGGCCCTGTGATAAACAGTGACAGACATCCTACAGATAATTTTCTATTGGATCAAGCGATAAACAGTGTCCGACATCATACAGATAATTTACTGTTGGCCTCTATGGTAAACAGTGACTGACATCATTTAGATAATTTACTATTGACCCCTATGTTAAACAGTGACAAATATCATACAGATATTTTACTATTGGCCCCTATGGTAAAAAGGGACTGACATTATTCAGATAATTTACTATTGACCCCTATGTAAAACAGTGACAGACAGCATACAAATAATTTATTATTGGCCCCTATGATAAACAGTGACTGACATCATACAGATAATTTACTATTGGACCAACTGATAAACAGTGTCAGACATCATACAGTTAATCTACTATTGGCCCCTATGGTAAACAGTGACTGACATCATTCAGATAATTTACTATTGACCCGTATGTTAAACAGTGACAGACATCATACAGATAATTTATTATTGGCCTCAATGGTAAACAGTGACTGACATCATTTAGATAATTTACTAGTGGTCCCTATGATAAAATTTGGAAAAGTAACCTTTTAATTAGCCCACCTGGCTGGCCGAAGTCCGCGTGAGGTATTGCGTCACTATTGCCAGGTATATCCTAAAAAAGAGAGCATAATGCTTAAACAAATCAGTCTCATTATAATTTAAGTATTTCTGAAGTTAACAATTTAAAAATTAGGCAATATCTCAGGTTGTTGCATTCGAGTGAATCGCATGTACTAGTGCACCTTTTTACGTGTATTTAAATGACTTCCCTAAAAATGGGCATATCTACAACTTAATTATTTTATATGTTAGTTTGAAAGTCGTGTGGAAAACTGACCACTTGGAGTGCCTTCAATATTTACTTTATTTTTTTAGATCCACATCCCTAATCCCAAATAATTTTTGGAGATCAGTTACAAGTTATAAAAGGAATGTTTATTTAATTTTAATTTTTTTTATTTTAAACTTTATTACAATCACTTTTCATCAATTGTCTTTTTCTGTCCGGCTTCCATTTACATTAGTTTGATATTTCCCGAGACAGTTCAACTTTTATTAAATTGTTTCAGATGATTCTCTTTCAAAAGTTTATCCAGAATACTGACTGAACAACTCTGATGGCCGCCGTCGAAGAATTTTATTCAACCTCAGACCCTACGGGAAATTCTTTTAATATGTTCTAGCCTGAAACTGATGTGACACCTGGAAACAAACTTTATTGCAGTTCTTTTTAGATGGTCTTCAGCCAAAACTTTAACCGTCATTTATACCTATTCACCAATCAAAATAGTCAAAACAGGCAAGAACAAAAAATTCAATAATAATCTTCTTGTCTAAATAGCTTGGGGCAATATACAACAATCTTTGGTAAAATGGTCTTTAGACGGTAATAGATATCTCAAATTTCAGTTATTATTATGACGTATTGTAATCAAAGATCTCGAAATGAAACCGTGATAAGGAATTTTAAAATTAGACAATGAATTCCAGAAATCTAAATAACAAAAAAATATTCAAAATAACGAATTCGAAAAAACGTGACCCCGAAAAAACGTCGGTTTACTGAATTCGAAAAACCTGTATTACGAATACGAATCAGATATATGTTTGATATGTCCGAAATGGCTTCTGTACTACAATGTATAAATGTATGATTTTGTTGCTATAGAAAATGTATTTCTTCCAATATATTCAATGGTAGAATACATAAACCAAATGAGGGACAGCGAACAAAATAAAGCATTCACGAGTTCAACTTTCAAAAGCTTTATATCTTCTCTTTCCCAGAAAATCATTAAGTTCGGTCAAGGCATAAAAATCTAAAATATTTTTTTATCATGACAAAGTTTGACAATTTATAATACAATCAGTTCTCAACAATGATCATTTAAATTTTTCTACATGTACATCAATCTGACAATGTTTAACTTCATTTTGTTTCCTTATCTCATATATATATAAATAAATGTGCAGAAAAAGGGATCGCGTCTGGATAAAGTCCAAACATAATTAGTTTCCAACATTGTAATTTGTAAAACTCTCAGATTTTTATTTTTATATATGTGTTATATTTCGTTTACGGGCGTTCATTGCGTCTCAAACTGTATATTTCATTGGTACATTAATGTAACTAAATATTCATAAAGTTTGACTGATCTGCATAATCTTGACCCCTAGTGTGTCTGATGAATGTAAATCCAGAAGAGACACTCAGTTAAATTTGGCTTTTTAATATTTTTTTTAACAAATTCAAGGCGTGGAAACAGTTTTTCAGGCAAATGTTCCATATTCATTTTTTATATAATACAGAGAGATCAGTAAGGTTTGCTAATATACGGCACACATTAGCAAAATATACATGTTACTATAAATAAAATATTCATACAATGCGGTGTGCTGATATACCAAAATTAACCATTGGTTTGTTTGTTTGTTGGAAGTTTTTGGCTTTACGAAATTCCTATAGTGCAGTGGATAACATTTTGAAATATGACTTTCGAAACAATTGTTTTTTCCATTAACACCTCAGACAGTGAGAGAGGCACATGAAATATTTGACGGATTTTTTTTTAAACGTTCAACCCCTTAACAATTGAAGGAAATGCTACCAACTAAATAAGGTAACTGTAAAAGTTTGGAGACTGTTCCTTATCGAGTTACGCAGGCGATCAAATACCTATAATAATTAGTTAAACACCAAATAATGTAAGAAATGACGACAATATTTAAATATAACAAAAAATACAATTAACGGTTTTATCGTATCCCGATAACAACTTCTTAATAATAAGAGTGTCTGAATAGAAATAAACTCCGTTTTGACGTTTTTACAAAGGGTTGCACATAGGTTATGTTTACATGGTGGTACTATGTATTTTAACTGTTGGATATTGATTTGCAAATGAACTTGTTGGTGATGCACGCAAGGTAAGATGTAGTTTTTACCCTTAGCTTCTTTTTACGAAGGAATTATTTTAGAATATTTAAGATGATCCCAAAAAGTAAAAAGTTCCATAAAATCTAAAAAGAATAACAAATAACGTGAAAAAGTTAATCAATATATAGCTATAGTAAATTCTAGTGTGGAATACCCAGGTTGAATAGCTATAGTAAATTCTAGTGTGGAATACCTAGGTTGAATAGCTATAGTAAATTCTAGTGTGGAATACCCAGGTTGAATAGCTATAGTAAATTCTAGTGTGGAATACCCATGTTGAATAGCTATAATAATTTTAGTGTAGAATACCCATGTTGAATAGCTCTAGTGAATTTTAAACAGATATATCATGACAGGGAGGGGTATTTGCGAAAAAATACCAGTCGCGGGAAGAAAAATTTCCC
>JAULBM010034262.1:0-20796 GCA_032357055.1 Geukensia granosissima
ACCCGGCCGGGGATCGAACCCACGACCTTCCGCACTCGAGGCGAGCACGCTAACCATTACACCACCGAGGCGGTCACTTTCTAATAAGATATCTGTGCATGTTATATACCTGTTTAGATTTTGCTAAACATTTTGGACACATGTCATTCATTTCTGCACGAATTCCTTTCCGACAAATCACACACCTTGAACCTGAAATTAGAATTTTACAATTTAATTTTCCAAAAATATTTACTTTTATAAAAAAAATTCTGTTAGTCAGCATAAATATAAGTAAAAAGCATGCGTGCCCTGTTATCGCCAGGTTAAACTGACTCGCTTTTACCGACGTGAAGCTGGCTAGCAGGCAATAATTTCGCCACTTCAGGACAAGAAAATGTAAAACAAAATCATTACAGTTTTGAGATGGACAATGGATATTTCGTTGCGAGATGATGTCGAAACTGCTATGGTTACGGGCGAGAAAATTAGTCTCTGTGAAAGTAGCAACAAATAGACCGCTTTTTAACTAAAAATCAGTGCTCTAACGTGATGGAAGCTGGTTATTTCTTATAACACGGGATCTACTTTTGTATCTTGGTTGAAAATTCATACATCCCACCAATCCAACGTACATCTACTTTAGCAAAGTACATTTTATACAGTAGTTGTCCCTACCGCTGGGTTTCTGTTTCGCTTTGTTTAGATTTGAGTTCTACTTTTACCGTGTTTTGATCTAGGACGTCCAACGTTTTGGTTTAAATGGTACTGTTGAGAAGTTACTCATTTGAGTATGGCTTGTCAAAATTCACCAAACTTATACAACAGTGGTAAACTTGTATTTTGATACCACTGGGTGAATGCCTGTGCTAAAGGATATCCGAGGGTATTAGCTAGCTCATTTGTCAGGTCAGACTTGTTTGTCATAAAATTTATCAAAATAATGTTTTACAAAAATTTGCTGTACTTGTTGAAATTCTAAACCACTGCTTCTAATATTTTAAGACTGTTCATATTTTAATGCTGTCCTCAAATTTTCGACTCTTCTAGATTTGGTGTTTTCAATTTTAATGCATTAACTTTTTTGTCTAGGGAATCCAAATTTTCTTTTCATCATCGAATTACAAACATCTTTATAATCTGTTCACTTCTTTATTAAATCCCCATTTGTTTTGTTGATGTTTTTGGAAGTCAAGACTTGTATATAGAAAACAAACTGAAAATAAAAGAGAAACATTTCTTTTCCAATGGTTTTTGAAAAAAACGAGCCCACGAACTTGTCAGTATTTTTGGTAATTTTTTTAAATCAAAACCACCCCTCTAAACTGTAGCAAATATATAAACAATCTATTAAAAAATTTAACCGTAAATTGCCCTTTAATTCAGATCACTAACTAAGTTATAACCATTTGAAATTTTCTAGAAATGTAACTCCAAAATCTATTCAATAGAGTGGCGGATCCAGACTTTTGGAAAAGGTGGTGGAGGACATGCCAACACATATTCGTACATAAGTGGATAGGGAGACCTGCCAATACACAATTTCCTGCATGCAAAACAAGTGCTTAATTCATTTTTGAATTTACAAAAGGGGGTCCAGGTCTCCTTGCCCCCTGAAGCTGTCCCTGCAGTCGTGTAATATAAACTTATTTTTCAGTTACAAAATTTAACAACATACCTGTTTTCTTGCCAACGCCGTTGAGAGAAGATGAACTTTGACTCAGAGCAAGGATAAGGTCCCCACTTCCAAACGAATGAAACTATGAAACAAAAGCATATAGCTTTTACAATAATTCAATATTTTGAATTTTAAAGTGCATCAATATTCCAAAATAAAAAGGGTACCCAACACCTAAAGGAAATAACTACGTAAGATCATCTTTTAATCAAGTATCATTTGATATTAAAATTAATGCATCTCAGTGATCAAAATTTTTGATGATAAAATTACTATATATCTACTATATATCTATTTAAATAATTGCACAGCAGCCATGCCTTTTTTGGTGATGATATTTTGCTTGGTTCCTTGATGTTCACCCTTTATTAACTGACAATGTATGGTGAAAGACTTTCATATTCAGTTTTAGGTTTTCATTGTATTAGAGGATAAAATCACATCTTCATATAACAGACAAACTGAAGGGTGGCGAGTCCAAGTTAGAACGGGTTGAGATCGAAATCTCCTTTAACGTACGGCATAAATATTTTGAATGCTTTACGCAAATTATATGGCTTCGTGTTAGACAACATTTCTTTTCTACATGAGCATCGATGTGCCTGTCAATAAAGCAAAAAAAAAAAAAAAAAAACCGTAACCAGAGACTTCCAGGAGCCTGTAATCGCTCACCTGTATACCGTTGACAAGACAAAATTGGCATTGAAACTGTCGATTTAACTTAAGCTCCATATAGCAAGCCGTTTGAGACAAGATGATTTTTAGTGGAAAGAGTCCTAAAATAAACTCAGTTTGAGATAGTCATGCATCTTTGTAGGTTGGACCATAGGATATAATTGAAATTCTGAAAGGTGTCGACCTGAAGACCTTTCCGATGTTCCACCAAATTTTCAACTGAACAAATACTTCCAGACGAATTTTTAATGAATATCGTTTAGGGTCCTATGTTAAACAAATAAGGCTTGCAGTGGGCATCTTGGTTGGCAGATGGGATCATCGGTACAATTCTAAAAGGATCCACCCAGAGACAGTTACACCAAAGATCGGTTCTAATTTGTTGCAGACTTGAAGTTTTGTAAATAAAATTTTTAATATGTTAAACATAGTTAGATTGAGGCGGCCAACCTGGTTGCGGATGGGACATCGAATACAATTCGGAAATGAACCCACCTAGAGACCATTTCACCAAAGTTCGGTTTCAATTGAGCAAGTAGTTCCAGGCGAAAAGATTTTTTAATGAATTGCCCGTAGGGTCATATGTTTGATTAAGTTTGGCCATCTTGGTTTGTGGGCAGGACATCGATGAAAATTCTGAAAAGATTACTTAGGTATGAAATTGAAAAGATATGGGGTAAATGTCAGATAGAATGTACTTCAACCACGAGAATAACAGAGGAATTTACAAATCTAGAGGTCTCCACAAGGCCTTCAACAAGGATGGAATACCACTCCTTATGAAAAGCTCTTAATCATCCCAAATAAAAAATCACGTATGCGTAAAATAATACTGATTTTAAAAAGATAGTATTAAAAATGTACATTTAAGAGAATAATAAACACCTGACTTGGGACAGGTCTATAATATGTGGTGGGTTAAACTAGTTTAGTGGGGTCCCAACCCTCCCCAAACGAGCGGTCAAAGGAAAAAATCACAGAAAACAAAAGCAGTATCTGACGAACTATAAAAAACAAACAGAAAGTCACCCAATCTGGCTAGAAAGTACCTTCAATACGATAAATATACTTAGCAAAATACAAGCAAAAAGAAGATACATCTCTAATGAATGCTCGCAGTTACAGAAAGCAAGCTCAGGATGAGATTCTTAATGATAAAACATCAGGCCTCTCAACACTAGATGTCATCAAACACAGTATTGATATATATCTCAAAACGATGTAATACTGTGCTGTCAGTAAACGTGAAGTAAGACAAGATGCATGCCATGCCAAATGTTTTAGTATTTTTGTAATTATGCGATCAGTTTATTAAAAATATCTGTACCAACAAAAACAAGTTTCAATGTCTTGCATGACTACATCGAACTTGTACCCCTAGAGGATAAGTTTGTTTAACAGAACAGTGAGATTCAATGGATCATCTTTAAATCTTTAAGCTTTACATGTAATGTTTCCATAAAACGTAGGATGCTTTATGCCTTATTGTATCAAAACTCTACATTTGCAGTCGTATTTTTGTATTAAATCTGTGTAACGGTTGTAAAATTTTGTAAAAGTCTTGAGAAGCTTGTGATATCTGTATCCCTGTTGCAAAAATTTGCCAGTAAGATATAGATTGCGATCAATTACGTCAGAAACTTTGGTGCAAACAAGGGCAAATCGAACTAGTAGTGGTGATTAAGTTTGGTCTTAATTGGCTCGACGGTTTTGGAGTAGAAGGTTTTTTTAGAAACAGTACTTTTTTTAATTTTCGTAATGTGGCCGTATTAATTGGCCGATCGCGACGGCGGACCCAAATTCTGAAAGGAGACCATTCCAACAACGTTTGGTTCGTAATGACCATGTGGTTTCAGAGTAGAAGATTTAAGTGTGATTTGTAGACAGACAACGGACAGACGATGGACGTCAAGTGATGACAATTACTCACATGGCCTTTTAGGCCAGGTAAGTTAAAAAACCTAACATCATCATAGGTCACAGAGAATGTACACAATATAGCCTTAAGGCCTGATACTTACAGAAAATGACGTATCTCCGCTACGTGCTATTTCCCGTCTGTTTGCGTCACATTTGATACATAAATTGGAATTAAATTGCCTTTCCTCGGTCCTACATTCGACGCAGAAGTTTTCTAAAACATACAGATGTATTTAAGAAAATTTCGTTCTAAAATTAGCGTTTCGATTAGAAATAAATTATGGGTCAAATTGGTAATTTTTTCAAACGAAACGCTTCTCTTAAACCACATGCCACTATGTCACATTTCTTCATATTTAGCAACCATTGTCTGAGCAATTAGCATCTGTAGTTCTCAGTAAACCTCTCCACGTGACAGATGACACTTTAATTTTTTGTTGATGGTTGTCTTTTTTGTCTTTTTTGCATTACGCTGTTATTGGTTTTACTATATTTCAGACGTTTTTTCATTATTGTTAGGGGAATACATCGTTAATACTAGTGGTCCCGACATTGTCACGCATTTTGTAAACAAAGTAAAATTTCGATCATTTAAAGAGGCCAGATTGTGTTTTTCTTATGCAATTTATTCATGTTTTTGGTAAAAGGACTAATCCACCCCTCACACAAAGCCAAATGATTCGTGCCTTAGAAATTTGCTACAACTTACCCACTGTTTGACCAAATCTAAATGTTTTTGGTTTCTTTTTCCGAGGCGTTCTTGAACTAAATATGTCAGCAGTAGCATCGTCTTGAGATTTCTGAAATAACTATTCATTTTGTAAGTATCTCTCTTGCAAATGTGGACTATAATATTTTATTGTTTTTATATCTATATGAAAAAAGTGTCCACGTAGAATAGGATAGAGTTTTAAATACAAATGCTGATATATAATTTACAAATAATTATTTCTTATACATGTTATAGTAATTCGAAATCAATTTTGAAGTAGAAAACATGTTCTCTGTTGATAAGGCTCTAATTCTTTCCAGAATTAGCGCAATTTTCGCAAAAGGTGACATTTAATTTATTTTGCAAAAACAGAGCGCATATCCCGTCTACGGCATGATCGCTGGGAAAAAATATTTTTATATAAGAAATGCAATAGCAAACATGATTAAATTATCAAGAAATTTAAGTAAGGCAGCAAGAAATAATAATTGTGTTAGACACATGTTTAGCGATTTTTTTTCAAGATTATTTCGAACGTAACCATTTTATAACACAGGTACTGGTGGACGGGATACCCATGGTGGCCCAAAGGACCCCCTTTCTTTTTAAAGGAAAAAAAGATTAAAATTTTTTTTGCTTTCCGAATATTACCATCAATCATTATTTTCTATCAAACAGGGATTAGGGCCTGGATGGCAGAGTGGTCTATGTGCACGTGGTTGATTTAAACTTACACTGATCACTGTAACCATTCACCAATATGGTGTGAGTTCTCGCCTGACTTTATACCATACAAAAACGGGTTGAGTGTTACTCGCGTCGCACGTGATACCTGCCCAAAGTCGTTGTTCTCTTTGGGTACTCCAGCTTCCTCCACCAGTAAAACTGACCGCCGCGATATGACTGAAATATTGTTAAAGAATTAAACAAACAATCAAACAGGGGTTAATATAATTACTATATACATATGTATGCAAAAAGGGGGTCCTGTGGGGCACCATAGTGTACATGTATCCTGTCCATGAGTACCTTTTTTTATAAGTGATATTAGTTTCAATTCTTACGTCTCTTTGATGGTTTCTTTTCATTTTCGCTACACAAAGCAGACAATATTTGTGTCTTTCGCCGCTGTATTGACCACAGTTTATACATAGCTGGGCTGTAAGTATAAAAACATTAAGTTTGCATTATCAACTATGAGAAATATCTTTACGATTAAGAATATTTGTTCACGTGACAATATATATATATGCTAAACTGTTTGTATTGTGAGGATAATCAGGCCGTTTGTAGTGTAAGAATAATCAGACCATTTGTACTGTGAGAATAATCAGACCGTTTGTAGTGTGAGAATAATCAGACCGTTTGTAGTGTGAGAATAATCAGACCGTTTGTACTGTGAGAATAATCATACCGTTTGTACTGTGAGAATAATCAGACCGTTTGTAGTGTGAGAATTATCAGACCGTTTGTACTGTGAGAATAATCATACCGTTTGTACTGTGAGAATAATCAGGCCGTTTGCAGTGTGAGAATAATCAGACCGTTTGTACTGTGAGAATAATCAGACCGTTTGTACTGTGAGAATAATCAGACCGTTCGTATTGTGAGAATAATCAGGCCTTTTGTAATGTAAGAATAATCAGACCGTTTGTACTGTGAGAATAATCAGGCCGTTTGTACTGTGAGAAAAATCAGACCATTTGTACTGTGAGAATAATCAGACCGTTTGTAGTGTGAGAATAATCAGACCGTTTGTACTGTGAGAATAATCAGACCGTTTGTACTGTGAGAATAATCAGGCCGTTTGTACTGTGACAATAATCAGACCGTTTGTACTGTGAGAATAATCAGACCGTTTGTACTGTGAGAATAATCAGACTTTTGTTTTGTGAGAGTAATCAGACTGTTTGTAGATTAAGAATCAGACCGTTTGTAATGTGAGAATTAACAGACCGTTTGTAGTTTGAGAATAATCAGACCGTTTGTAATGTAAGAATAATCAAAATGTTTGTAGTGTGGGGGTAATCAGACCGTACAAGTGTGAGAATAATCAGACCGTTTGTAGTATGAGAATAATCAGACCGTTTGTAGTGTGAGAATAATTAGACCGTTTGTAGTGCGAGAATAATCAGACCGTATGAGTGTGAGAATAATCAGATCGTTTGTAGTGTGAAAATAATCAGACCGTATGAGTGTGAGAATAATCAGATCGTTTGTAGTGTGAGAATAATCAGACCATTTGTGGTGTGATAATGATCAACAGATTTCACTGTTTGCACACTGAAAAAATTTCGATTGTTTTAAACTCGTTTTTCTGTTATTGAAATATATGCCCGAAAGTCGGAAATCCATTCCTTGTGTAAATTCATCTGCGTATACGGAGCAATTTTCTGGTTTGCAAACATTGGAATATAAAAATAGAAGATGTCCATGAGACGGAGTTCCACCAAATGACAGTAGAGTTTAAACTTTTAGAGGTATATTAACGGCCTTCATTGATAAACCAAAGTCTATACCATAACTGTAGCTGCAAAATCTGATTTGGTATCCCCTACCATTTCATTTGTTTATTGCTAATTTTTTACGTCTTTATGTATTTTGGAGTACATCCTCGATGAACAGATTTGGTGATATGTGTCATCCTGAAAAGCAGGCTAACTTGCTTTTAGGAAACTATGACCATTTTCTAACGCAGTATAGTTTATAATTTCTTAATTTATTATTGCAAGTGTACAATTGTTTGAGTAATTGAATGTTTCGTGGTATGATTTCAATAGTTTATAGTTTGTTTTCACTTTTTTATTTTTATTTATTTTCCGCCTTTGAAATGAAAAAGGAGGTGGTTGGATCAAACAAGACCCTTTTTACACCGACACTCTTCAAAGTCAGAACTCTTGGAAGTTGAATAATCTTTCTGGAGCTTTAAACATATTCAGCTGAAAGGGTCTTAAGAGCTATGCACATCAATCTGCGTACGTTGTTTGCCCATAATCCTCCAATACGTCAACAACAACACCATGGTGCCTGTCATTGTTTAAGATAGAAAAAGCTAAGAGTATGGTATATTTATGAAATCTTATTGTCCGAAACCTTTTGGGCAATATGCAACATGCATCTGAAACTACTGAGCCAATTACAGCAAAACTTTAGTAATTTTAGACCTCTAGATTTGTAATTTCTCGATCTACGGTTGTTGTCACCTTTTCTCATCCCTTAATAAATATTAAGTAGAATGACAACCAAGACCAGATTTACAAGTCATTCTGCATAAAAGAATTCTCAAAATGACTCCTTATTGAAGTTTTTACCACAGAATCATTATTGTCATTGATAATCAGTTTTATTGCTAAAATCTTGAAAATGCAAAAAAAATAATAATAATAATAATAATAATAAAATGAAAAAAAAAGATAAAATCAAATAAAAAACGATACAAGATTTTTGAGTCTATGTCCCCTTATCCATTTTCTAAATTTTGGTGGGATCTTGAAAATAATAAAACTTGAATAAATGTGAATATGACCAAAAATTATTTTCAGCGCGAATCGATTTTTAACTGAATATCAATTTTTGTAAGTATATATTTTAAATCGATTTACGAGTTAATTTGGGTTTTATATAAAACTATTGATGGTGTTATACCATGTACTGTGCTCTATCTCTAGATACGCTGACTGGAAAGACAACACCCGGTCATCGAAAGCTATATTTTATATAGCCTAGGTGGCCGAGTGGTCTAGCGCACGACACAGTGCAGGCGATAGCAGCGTGAGGCTGAGAGAAGGACGGAAATTTGGAGGTACAAAATTCATCCCCAACAGTGTTAGTTATATATATATATATAATGTCATCTTGTATAGACGGAGTAAGAATTCCAATATGCGAAAAATAACTTGTCACGGAATATTTTATATTTTTTGTTAGTCTTATTTCATATGGCTATAGTTTAGAGTTTACGGGAAATCAGGATTTATCAGTGGTTTTATCGATAAAGCATTTTCAAGGAAGTACTCAACGAGACTCAACGTACACCCCACTATGCATACCTGTAAGACCCTCCACGATTGCATATGCACACCTGGCCTACGCAAAGGGCATTTGAATATCAACATTATTTGTTACCTGTTAATGTTGCGTTAACAGACGATGACACAGATAAATTAAATACAAAAGTATCTACGTATAAAGACTTGATACAAAAGTTTGCAATATGGTAGCATGAAATCAAGACACCCGAACTAATTTACCTACCTTTGAAAGTGATCCATGATTAACGGTGAGATTGTTTTCTAAGTCAATGAAGCGCTCAAATCGAAAATTACTAGGTCAAAAAAGTTGTAAGTATTTGTCAATTTCGACTGATCAGGTCAGACTATTACTGTTTATATGACAATGATTAGACGTGCTTTTTACAGTTATGATATAGAAACAACCAAATATTTTTCTTTATGAAATTAAAACAGGAAAATCACAGAAAAAATTAAATACCGTTTTCATATATGTATTTTTAATGAATACTTTTTAATGTTTGTAGCCTTTAATAAAAGAACCACCCCTCAATGATCAAGATGTCCTCAAAGGTCTAAGACGGGACTTTTGATAATATGAGGAATTCCTCTAATATAATTTGTGCGTGTCCCTCTGTGTATTGAAAAATAATTCCCTTAGTTTTTCTCGTGGTTGGAGTGCAGTCTCTCTGACATTCACACCATATCTTTTTAATTTTCATAAGAATATTTTATTTCTAATTATGGACCTGTGATGGGTTAACAATTTAGCACAAATATTGGAATGATTGAAGGCAGAAATATCATAAAATATAATCAATAAAATTAGACTTATTAAATGTGATCTCGGTCAGGTCATTACCAGCAATTTAGGGTGCCAAACCCCACCCTTTCAGAAATTGCAACTCAACAAAGCTTATGATTTTGTCATTCTAATCCTGGTCAAAAGTGCTTATTTTTTCATGATTGATTACGAAGTAAAATGTGAATAATTGGCAAAATAATTTTTACCAAAATCGAACGTATTCGTATAGAAATTATTGCAGCCTTTGAAAAAGTACACCTATTTTCTCTATATAAATATATGTAGCCGTAAATCTTCCTAACCGTTCAGTGGATATACAACATACACGATTTTAAAAATAAATATATAGTCATATAACGAGTTTCTAAATAAAATAATATGTCAACATATATGTCAATTACTTACGAAATGAAAAATGACTAGTAAAAAATCTAGGTTTATCAAAATGAAAACTGTTATCCATTTATACTATCCATTTTCAATCTCGTGTACCACAATCTTTGATACTCAAATGCATTTTCAGACACAAATGCCTTAAACTGTATAAACTAGTATAATTCACTACCGACTATTTCAATGCCTCACTCAAACCGTTACATGACTAAAGGGAGATAATCACAGGTATACGGGAACTTCCATTGTTTGTAATAATTCACTTTCAAGTAGACAGCTGAATACATAAGTATTATAGAAAAAAATTTCCTGCAAATCAAACGTTATTCTGTGACGTTTTCAATATTATGACAATTAAAAGCCGGTTATGTTCATGCTAAAACGGAACCGATATTGTGTTAATTAAAGGACATCTCTTCTAAACCTTTAATTTATTATTCCATTATACTTAACAAATACTTAAGGTCTCATTGATTAATACCTATACAAAGAAAAGTAATTCATTCTATTCTTGATCACTGCAAATTCAATGCGAAACCTGTAATTAATTTTGCTAAAAGGATTATGGCTTATTAAGTCTTTCTACGAACATTAATGTCCAATGAAATCCTAACGATGTACAGGATACATCATCGGATTCCGATTCCAGCTTTTTAAAAGCGTTGTGTAGAGCTCAAAATTTGCAGTTTTGATATTAACTTGGTACTTGTATGTTGTGGTGCGGCCACCTTCGTATTTTCGTCATGTAAAAATAGGAGATGTGGCATGATTGTCCAAGAGACAGCCACCACCAAGTGACAGTAGAATTCAAACTTCAACAGGTCCCAACAATGAACCAGAGTCCATACCACAACGGAAGCAGTAAAAGGCCCCGAAATACAAGTTGTGAAAATATACATAAGACACGACAATCGACCTAATCTAAAGCAAAAATGGTGACGGAACATATTAAATGACTAATAAAACAACGACAACCACTGCGCTACAGGTTCCTGGCTTGAGACAGGCACATTAGTATGTGGCGGGATTTATCTGGTTTTGAGCGCTCAACCCTCCCCTTTTAACCTGTGGGATGAGTGACAAAACAAGAAACAGATAGCCTAACACCACAACCCAATTGGTGCACTTAACTCAATAAGCACAAATACTTAGAGTGCTCGCAAAAGCTAGCTCAAAGTGTCGCAAATAGGGATGAACTTAAAACACGATGTCAATATTCAATATGAAAATGAAAAATATGGGGTAAATGTCAGAGAGACTGCACTACATTCACGAGAAAAACACAGTAATGTTCAAATCTAAAGGTCTCCACAAGACCTTCAACAAGAGTGGAATACCACTTCTTGTGAAAAGCTCTAAATCGCCCCAAATAAAAATTATACGGCAAAAAACTTTACACACACAATTACACACTCAACATGCAATGTCAACGGAAAACTTAGTAGTACAACTGAAGCACCAAAGCCATCAGTTAACTTATTTGTATTCCAGCACATCTCATATTTCCACCTACTGTGATGGCAAACGAAATTCATTTTAGTCATGATGAAAAGTTTAACCTTAGGTGAGATATTTATCATAATCCACACATTATACAACTAAACATGCAGTTTTCGCCAAACAACTGGAGAGATTTGCCATCGACCTTATTACAGACCATCGATAGAACTGACGACGAATGCAAAGAGGATGCAGGCATTCTCAAGGGTTACGGAAGTAAGCTGTTAGTAAACTATCACGGCCTGTCATCTGCATGTAAAAATTTAATTCTAAACTAAATTAAAACAATTCATAACATAAGATTAGTGGCTTAATTTAGAGTAGAAGTGGATTAGAAAGTGTGACGCCGACGACGACGAAGAAGCAAGACGACAGAGTGATCTATATATAGTTCGCCCTGCTCGCGTCTGCAGATTCATCAGATGTACATCGCAAGTTTGAATATTTTCAGATGTAACACAGGTTAAAGATATCTTTATAGTAAATTGGCTTGATCTGCATAATCAGTTTAAAGAGAATTGATCTGAAAAATCGTTTTTCTTGCAAGCTGTTCAAATCGACAATATACTGTTGAAAAATTTATGATTTAAATTATCAGTTCCTTAAAAAGTTTCAAATATTTAACAGCGATGCAACTTAAAGTTGACACTACATAGAAGCATTTTATTTATTTTTTTTTAGTTGTTAATTAACAAATCTGGAGTGCAGTTTATTTCTTTCAACTTAAAAACAATGCTACCTTGAGATTAATTTGCAGCGAATGCAACTTCGGACCATTAAAACATAATTTCAATATGTTGACCCTTTCATTATCTTCAAACTCTTAATAAAGGCCTGGGGAGGAAATGTGAAATGGACAGAAAGGGATAGGAAAAAGGAGAGTGAGCGAAAGGAAAAAATAGGGGAAACCATTGACAAAGAAGATATATATATATACTTTAATTGGCTACGAAAAAGGGTTTGAGTTCATCAATTTGTGAGACAGGAGAAGGACTGGCAAGGAGAAACCTACTGTCAGTCTAAATTAGACATTGCTATCCATTTCAACAACATTATATATTGCATTCGTTACCAAAATTAATATATTTAATCTAGTCTTTAAAAAACATTGACATTATTTTAGTCTTGAATGACCGCGCAAAATTTGTACGTGTACAAATGTACTTACCAAATGGTATAGCTTTATGGTCCTGTTTTTGGCGTTCCCATGATGAATGCACAACACATTCTAGTGTAAGGTTCTCTATCAATTCTTCGTCCATTTTGTTTTTAGAACTTTAAGTAAATATAGTATTCACAGCTTTAACCATTTTTGGTCAGAATGAAAATATGATATAATGATCGTTCGTCGATCGTTTTTAAAACCAAAAAAAAAAAAAAGAAACTATGGCAAATACTCAATATATGTATTATACCATTTTGAATTGATAAAATCATCATGGTGTAAGATATACAATAAATACAAAATATACAAAATTACTGAATTGAATACATATTTATACTTATTTGCAGTAAAATACCACAAAACAATATCATCATTTTGTTATTATTTACCTAAAGGAATTATATAAAAACTCAATTGTACTGCTCTTTATTTTATGTAAACAATAAACGGACAAAAACATTAAAACTAACTGACTGAATCGGTTAACACTTATGACGTCAAATCATCTTTACATTTAGGTATCAATGCATTTACTTGTCTATGAAGATTTTAATGTGAAAGACCATGCATTTTTAAGTTGTTATCACGCATTTATGGGAACATCAAATTGCGAGTGATTACATTGACAAATAAAATATACAGAGTAAAAATGGAGATCACACTTCTTAAAAACAAGCAGCTATCTAAAGTTCAATTTCGCCTCTTCTGTTTTCTTTGGCCACAATGCGATTTTTGGCTCTTCGGTTTTCTTTCGCTTGGTCTCCATCTAGAATGGAATTTTCTTCCCTCTGACGAGCTCAAATATAAGATACGATTTAAACTTTTCGCAATTGTTGCCATACTCAAAACATTGCATGATTTTCTGAATGTAAAGCAACATAAACGTAATTCTATTTGTAAATATACACAAAGTCGATTAAAACTGATGTTCAAATTATGACGAAAGTTTACTGGCATCCGACCTGATCTCACCATTTCCCGTCATGGTGGTTTTTATTTGGGATTTTAAAAACAGAAAACTCTAAGTTCGCAAATCCATCGATAACTTTTCAGTTTAAGAATTTAAAATTCGAAAGATAGGTAGATAGATAGATAGATAGATAGATAGATAGATAGATCTTTATTCTCGTAAACTAAATAGTTACAGAGAAAATAAATAAGTACATGTATATATATATATACATACAACAAATAACACATGTGTGAATAATGTTATTAGTTTGTTCAGAAACGTATAGTGGTGAAAACTGGGTCTTAGATCTGCTTGGATACCAGAAAATATTAATTGCATAGAGATTCATGTAAAAATCACAATCAATGTATGAGGAAATTAAACATATTTACATATAATATTATTATTTTAGAAATTTGATCATTTGAACGTAATAAATGCAATGCTTCTGTATGGAATTTCAGGTCAATTTCTTCTGCCGTTTAGCTACCACCTTTTGTAAACATTCCTTAATTTTGTCAATGTTGTTCAGGACGTTGAATTCTATAAGTTGACAAAGTCTGTCAAATGCGTTTTTACCATACTGAAATTTGAAGGTACTGTATGTTTCGTCTGGATCATCAAAAATGCTGAAATTTCCAAATGCTATTTCATCGTCCGATTCCCGGGGAATTCCTGAAGAATAGACATGCAAAATAATGCTTGTAGTACAGGGAAACTAAATAACAAAAATATATTTGGCAACAACCTGACAATTCTAAAATTAGAAAATTGATTTTTTTTCCACATTGCAACATCACAAAAATTTCCTTATCCAATAGGCATATTGAAATACATCACCATGACATCATAAGGTTTGGTTGTTTTCTCTATTCCTTAACATTATTCATCAATTTTGACCAATATTCAGAAGAAGAAGATAGAAACACCTTCGTTGTTTTGCCAAAATGGGCCTCCAGCACTATATGAGACCAAACAGGGACATACGTCTGATAGTCAACAATTCTCTTACAATTATACTAACACAGTATGCCATTAACACATATGGTCAACTCCAATCTTGGGCAAACAATTTCACAGAACTCATCAATTCATTAGGTCTATATACATTTTTAACGACGATTCTCTTTCGAATTTTTCACAATATAAATGATGGACTTGTGTTGTAACATATTCTTTGGTTCAAATGCTTTTGATAAGAGATAAAATACAGACCACTAATGTGAATTTTTATATGCTATATGTACATTGCAAGGAGTAACCTCTCATCAGTAGTATTAGAACCAATTTGACTCCTTAAGATGTGCATATATTTGATCAAAATTCACCATATTAACTCAACATTGCTGAACTTGTGTTTTGTAGTAATGCTTTTGCTATTATTGTATTGATTACCTGGTTTCACAAACTTTCTAAAATATTTATTCACTAGAACAAAATGCATGATAATTGGACAGTCTTCGTCTTTCTCATTTTCAAATACATACACCTCTAGAACTTCACCCATGTCTTCATATTTCTTCACATCGAGATTTGGAAAACTAAGCCGAAGCGTTTTTGCCCATTTTTGTCCATCTTTAATTTCCTTAAAAAGTAAAAGATATAAGATAAAAATAAGAGGCATGCATGACTTTGCATCTATTTAAAGTAATATAATCACAAAACCCAAGCATCATACTACTGAATGATTTTGCACTCATTCTGAAACGCTATAGAATCTCACTGTCCCATTTTAAAAGCATATTTATCCACAAGTGGTACAAGTTCGACGTTGTAGTCAAGACATTTAAACTATTTTGTGTGTGCAGATTTTAATAAACTTATTGCTTTATTACATAAATATTAAAAATTGGGCATTGCATCTTTCTTGTCTATCTTCACGTTTATTGACAACACAGTATTACATAGTAAAAAATTCTGTGTATTATGACATCTCCTGTTTAGAGGTTTGATGTTTTATCATCATTAATTACTATGAGCTTGCTTTCAGTAACGGCAAGCATTCATTAGAGAAGTATGTTATTTTTGCATGTTTTGGTAAGTATATTTACTGTAATTTTGATACTCTTTAGTTGGATTAGGCGACTTTCTCTTTGATTTCTTATTGGGCATATGTTACTTTTTTGTTTTCTTATATTTATTATCCTTTGACCACTCGTTGGGGAGGGTTGTGTAACCACTAAACTAGTTTTACTCCACCATACGTCTCATGTGCCTGTCTCAAGTCAGGAAATGTGGTTCATAGATGTGTCTTTGTGTTTAATGTTTTGTAACATGTACATTGTGGTTTATATTAAGGTAAGATCAGTATCATTTTACACATAATTGGTGCGATTTAGAGCGTATCAAAAGGTGTGGTATTCCACACTTGCTGAATACACTGTGGAGAAATCTAAGTTGTTTTTCTCGTGATTGGAGCGCAATCTAACTGACATTTGCCCCCCCAAAAAAATCTGTCCTAAAAAGGAAAAATCGGGTTGACTAATTTTTCCTTTCACATAAACTCTCTATTTCAATAAAGAAATTCGAATCCTGACAAAATAGCATATCAACTGGCTAGAATTACTATCAAAATATAGTTTTGAAAATGATGCCTATTAACTGTATAGCGTCAAAAAATTCTTAAAGGCATTACCGGTTTTGTTGTCTTTCACCATAACAAAATATTTGTCGTAGACAAGATTGTTATAGGGTTAAGATTTCAGTTTAATATTTGAGGCTTTTTTGTTCTTTTAGTGTTATGTATACACACAATTGCCTGATATATTCAAATAAAGGCGAAAAGCGCAGGGAAAATATATATTTTTTCTATTATAAATCTTATTTTGCAGATATGCGATATTTTTTAGCCATAAACATCAGGCAACTGTGGTATACCCTTAGACTATTGTTTTTGAGAAATAAAACCCTTTTGCATTATTTGAGTAACAGAAGACAAACTAGTTGTTGACATGTTCACACCTGAAGTAATTTGGATCAACTAAATTAGATTTAAGATAAACCAAAATACAGAACTGGTTGGGTTCACATTACGCTGATTTTGTGGCTCTACTTAATCCAGATTAAACGCGAACGTACAGAAAGCAAGAGACCATAAGTAACATTACTAATTATAACATAATATTTTCTTCATACCAGTTTTTAATACGGGTAAACTTGATCTGAATTTATTTTATTTTGTCTTCGTCGTTTTGTGTTCACCTAATATAAATCTTTGTAAAAAATCTATTTTCAATTAAAGAAAAATGAACAGGTTATCAAATCAGGGATATAGCGTACACCAAAATATAGTTTAAATTATTTATAACAAAAGGCACGGTAACCATCTCTCTCGAAAAAAAAACATCTATGAATCGCGCAGGGTTCCAACTCTCCCCAAAAAGCTCTTCGCGCATGAGCTGAACATTGCCCATCACGTATCCATTGTTGAAGACCTAAAGGAAACCTGCAGTAGATTTATGGTTTTAATTTGGACTATTTCGATAGTTGTCTTACAGACAATCGAATGACGTTTCAAATTTATACATTTTCTCACTTGAAAGGGCATCGCTTTGTCTCCTCCTCTGTTTGAAAAATCAAATGAAATAATAAGATCGACGTTTCTATGTGGATTCAAAACCAAGGGAAAAGGCATGTTGAATGACAGACCCGCATCAATGATACATAAGAAGTCTGATAGTGTTGGCAATGGTTCCCACATCCTCGATGTTGCCTCCTCTACTGTAATAAAGGAATAACACATTATAAGAACTATTTCATGTATTTCCACAAAATTCGAAAGCTGTGAGAAAAGTGAACCAAGTATGTTAATCAATAAACTGTACAAATTCGAGATTCAGTAACTGCGATCATTTATTAGAGAAGTCTCTTCTTTTTGCATGTATTATTGTTACGTATGTTGATTTTAATTACGGTACTCTCTAGTCGGATAAGTTGAATTTCTGTTTGATATTTTATAATTCGCCTGTTACTGTTTTTTGTTTTCTTCCTACTTTTTTCCCTTTGACCACTCTTTGGGGGAGGGTTGGGACCCATTAAACTAGTTTAACCCCACCACATGTTTCATGTGACTGTCCCAAGTCAGGAATTGTGGTGATAGGATTGTCTTTTAGTTTATTGTTTTGTTACATGTACATTTTTTTATAATATTCAGGTTAGATTAGTATTATTTTACGCATACACGGGGTTTTTAAAGCCCTTGTTGAGACCTATAGATTGGCAAATTCATCTGTTTTTCTCGTGGTTAGAGTGCAGTCTCTCCGACATTTACCCCATATTTTTTCATTTCCATAGATTTAACCGATAAATTGTTGATTGAATTTGCTTTGAACTTATATGTGAACACAGTCAGCATCTGATATTCTTAAACAGAAATGTTGTAACTAAAAAGTCTTCGTATTCGAATTTTCAATTTCATCATATTCCAAAAATTAGGAATATTAAATGGAATAAAATGATTATCAAGTGAAACCGTGAACCATAAAAATTGTTTCTGGCTAACCGCTTTCATCATCTTTCAGGATGTTTAAAAAGTTCAATCTAGGTGCACGTTTCATTTCAGGTGTTTAGTGTTTGACCCACATGTAATAAGACACGTAGTCCATTGAATTCGGTGATGGACTGACTGAAAGTCATTAGGAACTTATTTAAAAGATACTTTGAACTAATAAGGATGTAATTCGGCAGAAATTTCAAGCTCTAATTTGGAACTATAGGAACTGATTCCAAATGAGGTTTTAGAAGTTTCAAATGAAAACTTTCAAGTTGTCACTTGGAATCTCCAACTTCCATTTGGAAGTTCTATACACAAAGTTCATCGTAATTAAGCGAAGCCTTAGCTTTCAATAAAAAAGACTTGTGTTTTTTGAAATTTTGTTTAAGTTAAATGCAATTTTAAAATATTTTATTTCCACTAAACTATATATATAGGATCGGACACAAGTTGCCTCTCAACTTTCCACGTCCTCTCCCTTACGCATATATGCGATAAGCAGAGCACACACAACCAGAACAATACAATTTTCAATTCAAGTTTTTTAGTAATTTTGTGGCAATGAAATTCGAAACTTTCCCATATTTTAGGTAACATGAGTGAATACCGTCCTGACTACAGTCCTCTTTGCCTTATTTGTAGCATATTCGTAAAAGATACAGTGCGTATCCGGGTCGATTGTATTATTCAGGTTAACACAGGTCATATTATGATAACCAATGGCCTCTTAAATATATACGAACACATAGAAACGTTTGAATCTTCTTATTAACAGCTAGTTTAAAATTTCTGATTTATTGTATTGAGGAGGAGGTTTTTTAAAATACAAAAACAAATCAAACGATTCAGTGTTAAAACATTATAACAGATCTAAAAATGTGGCAATACATACTGCTTCCAAATATTTGTTTAAAGCATGGTTCGAAAGAGCAACTCCTTAGAATGTTAGGAATCCTAGCTGATCTGATTTCTCTTGTGTTAAAAAAGTTTTCTCCAATGCTGAAAACAAAGATTTGCAGTGATGTATACACATCGTTAATCATCTACATATTCTTTGAATAATCACATTATGCTTTATCTAGATTTAAATTTTTTCAGGTTTACTTTGGATTTATATTGTTAGTATAAAATGAGTGGACATTCGATATATCGCACTTGGGGACATGTTCTCACAAAATTGTTATTTTTCAATAATTTTGTGTTATTGAACATATTTTCTCTTATCATTTGCAATTGTATATTACATTGACAGAATTATTATCATTTATTGCATAACTGAAGTGGTAAAATATAAAAGACATAATCGTCGAACTAGCATGGGAGCTTCCAAGTTCATCATCTTTTAAGCATGGCAGCTTCCATGTTTATCATCTTTATAGCATGGGAGCTTCCAAGTTTATCATCTTTATAGCTTCGTAGCTTCTGAGTTCATTATCTGTATAGCATGGGCGCTTCCAAGTTCATTATCTTTTGTCATATGCGACAAGAGAATATACTCATGAAATGATTTAAGCAAAAAGTCCTTTTTGAAATTCAGAATATTTGATTATGACATGTTTATGATTCGTTAACTTGGTTAACTTGGTACTGCATGCACTATTTGCATATGTCTTTACATTTAACACACGAATGGCGTACATATGCAAAATTTCTGTTTTAAGGTGAGGACAAACCTACGGTGAAAAATATCAACATCCTTTGTTTTAATCAATGAAAGGGTATTGTTCATTAGTTAAGTACGTCCAAAACCAGAAATCTTGTAATAAGATATGAACAAAAGCTGTTGTGTGATTGTCTTTGAGACAGTCATCAAAAACATGTAAATTACAGACATCAAGGTCAATATTGTTCTTCTTTGTATTGTTGTTTTCTACGGTTTTCTACCGTAATTTGTCTCATTCAGATTTTATCTTGTATTCTTGTCACTCTTTCCATTTATCGATTTTTATTCCCCATGTATAATCTAGCAAAATATGTTGCAATCTTTAATATCAGGGTAATTTTGTTTATCTCTGAAGGGAAAATTGTTTGGTAGCAAAATTTATATTGCACGCTCAAAGAGTTTATTAACCTATCTTTAATCTTGCCAATTATGTTGAAAAATGGATTCCATGCTTTGTTCTCTGTACCTGCAAAAGAAATGCAATAAAAGTAATAAAAGCACTCCAGATGCCATCCTTAGTACAAGCAGACAACCGAAGCATTAATCATCCTACTTTTGATAATACTGCACAAGCATATCAACCAGAAGTGAACCGAAAGACAACCAACGGACTCATTACTCCTTGAAACACATGAAATATACTATATTTACAAAACGAAAGACAACCAACGGACTCATTACTCCTTGAAACACGTGAAATACACTATATTTATAAAACGAAAGACAACCAACGGACTCATTACTCCTTGAAACACATGAAATACACTATATTTATAAAACGAAAGACAACCAACGGACTCATTACTCCTTGAAACACGTGAAATACACTATATTTATAAAACGAAAGACAAC
>JAULBM010034274.1:0-10978 GCA_032357055.1 Geukensia granosissima
CCTGTAGAAGTTTAAATTCTACTGTCATTTGGTGGGTGGCTGTCTCATGGACAATCATGCCATATCTCCTATTTTTAGCTCACCTGACCTAAAAGGTCATTTGACCATTTGCCATCACTTGGCATCCGTCGTCATAAACTTTTCTTTAAAGCTCTTCTCCTCCGAAGCACTGGGGCATTTTGAACCATATTTGGCAGCAATTGTCTTTAGGTGGTCCTCTTTCAGAATTTCATCTGATGACCTGATCCGTAATCCAAGATGGCCACCAGGCTAAGAGATGAAATTTGAAAAACTTCTCCTCTCAAAGTATTGAGCCAATCTTAGCCAAACTTGACTGGAATGGTCTTTGGGTGGTCCTTTACTAAAACTGTGTCCAATGACCCTGACCACCAAATAAAATAGCCTCCAGGCCAAAATAGAAAAAAGGGGGGATGAAGTTAAAAAATCTTCTCCTCTGATACTACTGTGGTAATCTTTACCAAACTTCACTGAAATGTTCCTAAGGTGGTCCTCTTGCAGAATTTTGTCCGATGACCTGATCCGTAATCCAAGATGGCCACGAGGCTAAAAATAGAAAAAAGGGGGGATGAAATTTGAAAAATCTTTTCCTCTAGAGTATTGAGCCAATCTAAGCCAAACTTGGCTGGAATGGTCCTTGGGTAGTTCTTTACTAAAATTGTGCCCAATGATCCCAATCTCCTAACAAAATGGCTTCCAGGCTAAAAATTGAAAAAAAATAGGGGCTGAATTTGAAAAATCTTCTACTCTGAAACTATTGTGCTAATCTTTTCTAAACTTTACTGAAATGATCCTTAGGTGGTATCCTTCCAAAATTTTGTCCTGCATTTCCAACCTCCAACCAAGATGGCCACCCCAGCTGAACTAATTGTTATATAGAACCCTATGGTGCATATTATATCGTCATGTTCCAGTCTGATTTCGGTTCGCGACGAGTTCTGGTGTGGTGTCATAAACATTGGTCCGATAGACTTTAGCGTAGCACTCCACGGTATGGATGATACAGACTTAGCTTTGCACATTTTATCCTGTAATAATTCCAACTTTTATGAACTATCAGATGCAGAATCAGAACTGTTTAGCATTTCATGTATAAGATATATTTACAAAATGTGCAAGAACTATGACAATCCACTTTGAATAGGTCGAACGTCCAAGAAATTTATTTATAATTTACAAACTTTAATTTATCTTTAAAGATATTTATTTATATGTACATATGTTAAAATTGCTCAATGTTTAATTAACATGCTCTCCTGTAGGAGGAAATAAAGATATATATCAATAAATCTTAAATGATATTTTGTTAACATTTTTCTATCATGAAAAATGTATACGAATCATTTTGAATAATTGTTACCCTGGTCTTTGATCAGCGTAGAATTCTACCCTTAAGCATAAAAACAAAAAAAAATATTGCTATCAATGGTCTACTTATTAAGTATTAAACTATATGACCAGGATAAAAAGGATTAATTATGCGTGAACTGTCATCCGTTTTACTCCCTTGTGTAAACTACCACATTATAGCATTTGAAACTAGGTTTCTTTTTCTAAGTCAATTTATATTCATATTTTTTCTACGTAAATATATTCCATTTCAAACAGTTCATACATTTTCATGAGCTTAGTAATTTTATTTTCTGGTCATATGATATAACAATTGACAACTAAGTAAATATTATGTATAAAAAAGCACACAAACTACAGCAAACAAGTCAACAATATATTACCATAAACAATAAACAACGTCGCACTCAAGACAGTTTTAAAACCAAACAGATTTAAATTAAAAATAAGAACCATCAAGTTGCAAAACAACTCCCTTCTGCGCATACTAAGTAACTAAATCCCATCAACACTTAATTAATTTTCAAAAACAACAGAATATTTGTGTACCTCATACATCGACTGGTGAAGTGCAGCCATCAAAATTTTATCTCCATTTGAAATTGGCGCTTAAAAAGCTAGTTTTTAAAACGGGTTTAGCTTAAATATTTGTTTCTATGTGAAGTAATAGATTTATGTTGAAATTAAGACTAATTAATAATGAGCTGTAAATACATGTATAAGGTTTGAATCTTGAGAAAATGAAAAAAGTTGGTTCAATCCTTTGGTTTCACGTTTCACTATATAGATGATGTCCTTTCAATGAATAACTCTAATTTTGGTGACTTTGTTGACCGCATCTATATTTTCTCCTATATATGAGTCAAAAACTGATATTAAAAAGATATTTTTAAAACCAAAAAGATAATTAATAATGAGCTGTTAATGTAACACGTTCGATTCTTGCGGAAATGAAAAAGTTGGTCCAATCCTTTGGTTTCGCGTTTCGCTATATATATATGATGTCCTTTTAATGAATAACTTTAATTTTGGTGATTATAATGACCACATCTATCCCATTGAACTGGAAATCAAAGATACTACAGAAACAGTAAGGTCTCCTTTATACCTAGTCTTACACCTAGAAATTGACAGTGAAGATGGATTAAGAAAAAAAATTACGACAGGAGATGTGACTTTGATATCCACATTGTTAACTTTCCGTTCATGACTAGCCGAACCTGCATACGGAGTGTATATTTCTCAGTTGATTCGCTATTCCAGGTCTTGGGCTCCTGACCAAATTTTTGTTATAATCTCTGGCCAGAGTTGTTTAAGGATTGATCGATTTTGTTTTGTTTTTTTATAAAGGGTTGCAGCTGACAAGACAGCTACTGAGCCAAGGGTTTCTCATGGAAAGATTAGAGTCATCACTCCGGAAATTTTCGGTCGCCGTCATGAATTGGTTGACTGGTACGAAATATCCCATCACAAATGACATGGATACCTTCCTATGTTTTTCTTTCGTTTCATTTTGTTTTGCCATGGACTTAACGATTTTAGTCTGCCCATTTCGGTATCTTTGAATCCCCTTTTGCACTCAAAAGTCTCTGAAATATTATATTATACCCGGGACAATATTCAACAATATTCATGTAATAACCCTATAGTACATCTCATGTTTTCTGACATTTTTCAATCATAAAATGTGACATTCAATCTATATAAGATAAGAAATCGCGATTACGTTTGCAAAAACCGGATAATAATTGACAGCTATTTTTATTGGGGTCCAGTTACAATAAGGTTTTCTTTATCAATTTAAAACACATATAGATATCATTCTAATCCGAAGTTTTATCTTTGGAATTTTTCTCATAATCGTTTCTAACAATGTGAATGGCAGTAGAAATGAAGCACTATCATCGTTTGATGTAACGTCTCTAAAAATCATAAAAAATCCAAAATTTGTGTACGGTGTTCAAAGTCAGTGCTGTTTATGTTCTGATTTTTCAATTTCAGGGTTTTCAAAATCAGTATTTTTAATCCCCAAAATGCAAAAAATAAAATATAAACCTAATGTATTACCGTATATGCAAAACACTATCGAAAGGTCAAACCGTTTGTTGACATTTACCTAAAATGTAAAAATTGTATCAATTAAATTCTTAATCCTAAATTATTAGGTTTTAATTGAGACCCCAATTTGATGTTTTTGCATTTTTAAGGAAAAAAGTAATTATGTAAATTAAGATAAAATTAATCGATGAAAAATGGCAAGTTTTGCTATCCCAAATAATTGTAAAGTAACTGAAAATACTTTAGAGGAATTGAACCATATTAATTGAAACTGATATTCAAATAATATTATGTTTTAATTGGATTGAAATACAAATTTACACAAATTTACAATAAATTTTTGAATCCAAGACATTTATGTAGTTAACATTTTTATTTAAAGGGTCTTTTAAGAAATTGTATATGCAAAAAAACTGGAAATAAATTGGCATAATACTTATAATCTTAGGCTTACTCTAATAATTTGCCAAAAACTTAAGTTTGAATTAATACCAATTATCGGATTTAGGTTGCAAGTTGCTGTGCACGCATATATAATTAATGCAATACTAAAAAACATTTAAGATCACAAAATCGATCAGTCCCTTAACAACTCTTATACGACTGCTTTGATAACGTGGCCAGGGAGCATAACAATCGTGTAACAGCTGAGAAGTAATATGTTCCCGTCACAATTTGACCAGTTTACCAACGAAAACGACTCATTTCTGGCTTTGAATACGGGTACTCTAGGGAGAACCGCTGGAGAACGACGCTACTACGCCTTCTAGTTTCATGAGCTCACCCCTTTCTTTTATAGTATATTTGCTCAGTTTTAGGTTTTCTGTGCTGTTGTTTTGTGTGCCTTACTTTATATTTTGTTTCCTCTTCATTTGACATGGCTTTGTCTGTCACCGTAGGTTTTCATTGGTCTATGGGATACGCTTCGGGAAGTATTTTCTGTATCTGGGACAATTTATTTGCTTGTTCCTTCAATACACGTCGTAATAGCATATTATATCAACTATTAACTGACCAGCGTCCTTTGATAGCAGATAAAATGAAAGAACTTATCAACTTCAATTCATCTCTAACAAATCGACCATTAAAACTTGAATTGTTTGTTTCACATTTTACTTCAATAACAAGTGGAAGACTTAGGGTTAAAATCAATTAAAAAATAGTTTACACACCAACTGGTGCCGTATGGGCACGCCCCAAAACAGTATAAATGTGATTAGGTTTAACAGTTTTCATCGTTCTTTTGTTATTTTTATTTGCTTTGAAAATATGTCAGGCTGTCTATTTTCATGTGTGCACGGGATTCATTAAGACAATTTAGATTGCATCACAAAAAGTGTTTTTCCTCTATTGAAACCCTGGCATTTGATTCGATACTCTCGTGCCTGTTCCAAGAATCAGGATTTTCTAAAGAGAGCATTCCTGTTCTCGCATACATTAAACAAGGATACATCCAATCAGCTTGAGGTCGTCTCTTCTAAGATTCTATGGTCGCCATCACGAATTGGTTGATCCATAGTCAGTGAACCTCAACTAGTTATTGACCTGTTACCAGTACAACAACAATAAGTAGACCTATTCTCGGATATACGTTTACCCAGATAAGAGATTAGAATTCCACCATTGTTGTTGCGGAGGACAAAAGATGTTTACCCTTCAAGCGCACCTGATCCCATTCCTGTTTTGTAAGGAGTTCGTGGAATCCAAGCCTGTGTTTCCTTTGTTTTCGTTTAATTGTTTAGTTTGCTTCAAATTTGTCTTGTCTCTTTGGACTAGGCGTTTTGGTCTCTCAAAGGGGTATTCTTGGAACACTAGACTTGCAATCATCTCAAGAACCTGCAATTGTCTACTGTGGTGTATATGTGATACACTCTTTTTTAAATTTACCGTAGGTCTCTTCTTGTTTAATAAATTCAGAAAAGAATGACTTTCAAGATAAGCAATCACATGACAATTTAAACTAAACTCATGTTGCATGCAAATAAAATACTTAACTTTGCAGAAAATTGAAAAAAAATTACCTTTGGCATAGAAACGATAATTTCTACACAAACAATCACAATTTTATGCGCACAATAATGAATTTATTATGAGAACAATCTCTCTAAGGAAATGACAGGCCGACAATAATTATAAAAAACAATGATAAAAAAATTCAATATTCACATTGTATCATTCTAATCAATACATCTGAAAAATGATGATAAAACAGCATGCTGCTTACAGCATAGTTTTTCCTTTAACAATGGAATTTCCTTTCCGCATTAGTAGACATATGTTTAACTACGCCCGACATTCACATTAAAGTTGACATGAATAGCTGTTTAACTTGGAATGGCCGTTTGGTCTAAATCATACTCTAGAAAAGTATTTTGTCATGATATTTGAAAAAAATTAATTATTGCAAGATTAAAAATTAATTTGTAAATTTCGTCAAAATAAGACGAAACATTATTAAGTACTGTATAATTATTGTGATGCCAAACAAATATATTTTTTGTACTTTTGGAAATAAAAAGTATTTCTTCAGAAAAAATTCTTCGTTGTTAATTACGTGTAGTTTTATGCTAGTGTAGCTATTTATTGGACCTATATTGATGCATTATTATTTGTAATTATTTTTATTTTTCATCCTTAGAGATTAACGTGTTTAACAATCAAACTCACCACCCTCAACCAGAATAAACGGTTTACTATAAAACAGCATAACATGTAAACATGTTAAAGAAAAGAAAAAGTTTCGACTCGGCCAACTTAAAAAATATGCAGCTAAATGTAGAAAGACGAAAGCCTATATTAGAAAAACACTCACGACCATGACCAAAAAGATGATGAAAAAAATGATAACGACACACAAAAATACACAGAAAACAAATGATTGGTCAACATAAACGTAATGAAAGTAGCAAGCGAGATTAGGTTGTTCACACAAGTTGGTCTTTCTCCGCTAGTAGTGCTCCACCTGCTCCAGTAGGACTTTCTGTGTTTCTTGTAATCAATGCCAGGGATGACTTATAATCGGTAAAAAACGTAAATGGTATCAAAACGGATATATGATTAAGACCTTTGTCATTTTTACGTTATGAAAACGGAACTTTAAGAACATTGTCATTGTTTAGAAAGAATTCAATATAATTTAGATGTATTAAGATACCAAAAGGGCAGAGGGAAATTGTTAAATGCAAAGACCGCCAAGACCTTGGCCAACAGAATGGCCAATCCTGTATATTACCAATTTTTAATACTTTATGGCTAAACTAGAGTAAATATAAACTCCATTCGCGACCTTTAAAACATTTTTGTTCATAAAAGTTTTACTTGAAATTCACTTTCGGTGACACCTATTTTTAAAGTGCCACGAACCAGGCACAACATTTCAAGAGATTAGGTCGATTGTCGTGTTTCATGAATAGTTTCACATTTTGTAATACGGGGCCTTTTACAGCTTCTGTTATGGTATGGACTATTGAACGCCTTTTTGGGACCTGTAGAAGTTGAAATTCGACTTTCATTTGATGGACGGCTGTCTCATGGACAGTCATGCCAAATCTACTATTTTTATAAATAAAAACGACACGGCAGGATTAATGTCATTTAAAAAATTTCAGCTGACGATCTTTTGACACGTCAGTTCAAGACTATCAAATGGTAATTTCTTTCAAAATATTAGAATGTCTTTGGATTTTGCATCTCCTATCCTGCGCGCAACACCCGTCGTGAAATCCTTAAACCCTTATTCTGTTTAACGTTAACGTCATTGCGAAAAGAGGTTAACTAATTATATCAACTGTGAAACATAAACCGCGTTGGTAGGGGAAGCAGAAATATTGCCACATAAATATGGGTAGTTTACAATAGGAAAGTTGATAGGAAGTTAATCTTACAAGTTTTCCCTTTTAGTCATTTTTTAGGAATTAATCTAGGTATTAAGCAGATTTTGTTGTCTGTACCTATGTGGTCTCCTTAATATCTAGTTCGCTGGGATATATTTGGTCGAGATGCTCACTTAACGTTAGATTATTCAATGATAAAACATCAATATATAATGATATAGCAAAAAGTAAAATTAAACGATCCGGCCAATTTCTTTTTGTTATTTCAATCTTGATTGGATGTATCATTGTTGTAGTTATTTATTCGACAACAGTAATGTTCTCTTCAAAATCCTGATATCTTGAACAGGCACGACAGTATCGAATCAACTGTCAAACATTAACCCCGTATGCAGGGAAAGCAGGGAAAGCAGGGATATTGCCACATAAATATCGGAATCAGAGTCTGTGGTCTCCATTATTTCTAGTTTGCAGGGACATATTTGGTGGATATGCTAACTGAACGTAGGATTAATTAATGACAAAACATCATCGATATAGCAAAAAGTAAAATTAAACTAGCAGGAAAATTTCTTTTTGTTATTTTGCAGGAGTCCTTTGATTAACTCTGCCTCATACGACTACAAAACTAGTCGGCTAGTAAGAGCGCACAATGTGTATCCATTGGAAAGCCACGGTCTGTTAAAAATCTCGCCAACTAAATTCTACAAAAATGTTTTCAACCAAAAAGGTTTAAGGTATGCGTTGGAAAGGTTCTAAGAAAAAATATACAGTCATTTTTGAAAAAAAGTGTTAGACACTATCAAAAATCACATTTTATAGGTAAAAATATCGAAGCCTTAAATTCGTGTGATTGAGCTCTTTATAACGATTAAATGAAAAAAAAGCACATGATAGACTACTGGCTTTATATCTTAATGTTAATAAAAATAGCATTCAAATCGAACCAATTCGTAACCAAAACCTTTTCAGTAGCCATGCTTTTCAACTTATAGAAGCAATAAATAATATATGCTGAAGAACCCCAAAATTTACATTTAAAAGTAAAAGTAAAGAAAGATGAATAACAACACATAAAGCATTGCTTTTTGAAATATTGATTAACCAATATGACCGAATGCGTTTGAAGGGAAATAAAGATGACTTAGAAGAGGCGACAGATTCTGCTTTATCAATGGCCCCGTCGCGTTGTTCCTATGAACGCTAAGACATAACGAAATACGTGTAGATAATACATTGGTAAATGCAAATTAAAAACAAGACATGATGCATCTAAATATACGCAAAGTATATATTTCTTATACAGAAAGTTTAAAAACTTCAATTTGTGTCACCGACCTAATTGAAAAAGTGCTATCTTGCATTATATTCTTTAACAACATCAACGAATCTGAGGGTAATTTGTGTCTTTTGCATTAATTTTCACTACACTGTTGAACTTATGTTGAATTATATAGAATATGACGCCTGTAGAGATGCAACCAAGTTTAGATATTTCAAAATCGTCAATGGCGGGTTTATCCCACACACTACTTTGTATATGTTTTCAAAACATAGACAGCAAAATATCATAAAATATCATCCCGTTATCCGGAATATAAAGCTTTGCTTTCTGACTTACAGGGTGATATTTTACAATATCAAAGTGTTACAGATTCCGTATTTAATAATTCAGCTTTTTAAAATGTTTAAATAATCAAGTTTCATATTTCTGATGAGCTCAAAATCAACCCGATTAAATAACAAGTACATCTGTGGTGACGTCAGGACCACACGCAAAGCTTTTTTTACTATGTTTGAATCTCGAACTTCCGTTTTTGTCACTGATGAGAGGTTACTCCTTGAAATATACATACAGCAAAACAAAATCACCATATTTATTTAACATTGATAATCTTTTATTATTGAAATTATATTCAACTATTGCATACCAAAATTTAAAAGATCAACTAAAAAAATTAGGAGTTCCAGTCATTTGAAAAAGAAATATTAAACCTTTTTGTCTCCTTTTTACATGTAACAAAATAACTTCTGCAAGGCTTTGCGCATCTAATGGCTATAAGCATCCATGTTATAACGACATAAAAAGAGTTTAAATCGCATTTCTTTAATTAAACTTTATATTTGACATTATTGTTCCTTGAACCAAAATCAAAATATCAAAATCTTGTTGTGCATCTACAAGGTAAAATGCAACCATTCTATAACAAATTAAAATTATGTCTTCAAAATGCAGCAGGAGATCCAGTCATATGTTTTAACTTGGTTCACGACCCTTTTAGTTCCCCTGTTTAAAACCCGTACTAGAATCAAACTTCCGGAAGTTTGTTGCGTATTTCTGGAAGCTTATTGCGCAACCATATTCTATTTGCATTCATTCTGTAATAAATTTAAAACCATATCTTCAAAAATGTAGGAGAAATTCAGTCGAAAGAAAATTGTGACGGACTTCCGGATTGACGGGTGGACAAAAACAATGGTAATATGGCCAAACATTCTTTGAAAAGACAAGAAATAAAATTCTGCATAGTCCAACTACAAACAAGATTACTACAAACTTTAAAAAATAAACGTATTAAGGGAATTTTCCGCTGGTCATTTAGCAGCAATCAATCAATTAACCTAACGATTCTTAGTTAGATTCTATGAAATTTCATTATTATTATTATTATTATTATTATTATTATTATTATTATCAAATTTATTAATTGCCATATCTTTCAGATTAACGTCGCTTCCGATGTTGATTATAGAAAGCATCCACAAACAATGAATTTACTACGCCCGTGATATAAAATGATTCTTTGCTAAAAGAAATAATGTTTATGGGATTGTTCACACTAGGATTAACTTGATCCAGATCAAAACTGAACGCGCAGAAATGAGAAAAACATAGGAAACGTTATTAATTATGACGTCGGATTTCATCTACATTTTGCGTTCACGCTACAATGTCAATGTTATCCAGATTAACCTCACAAGGATTACCATAATGTAATTTAGATACTGCGGACTATATAAAACGTAGTGTTAACGCAGTGTGACTTAATCCACATTTACTTGAGTAAATTACTTATATAATGATCCTTTAATTGAGATGTTCAAAGGCAACTTTTTGTAGTTAGAGACGCCAAAAATCTTACTCAGGTGATCCTTTTAGTAAAGTTTTAAGTATTATAAGTACCTGTCCCAAGTAAGGAATTGTGATAAAAGGGTTTACTTGGTATTAAATGCTTTGTAGCGTCTAAATGTTTGATAAGTCCAGTGTAGAATACCCATGTTGATAATATTCATGTAAGGGCAGTATTGTTTACCCGTTATATTTATTGGGGCCGAGTATCTTTTCACGAAAGCTGGTATTATATCCGTGTCAAAGCCTTTTGGAAACCGCTTAATTTGTAAATTCCCTCTGCTTTTTCTCCGTTTCGGGCGTAGTCTTTTTTATATTTACCCCCATCTTAATTCTCATACTAGCGTCTGAATGTACAAATCACCTCTTGAACGAACACTTTCAATATATAAGAGTGAACAGAAAATTATAGTGTGGAGAAAAGTTTAATCTGCTAAAACAAATTGATATTATGTTTAATGACAAATTTAATTAGAAGAAGTTTGTGTTGACGCAAGAGTAACACAAATAAATGCCATCATGATTTGGTTGACCGGTACGAAATATCCATTTCACAGATGACAATGGATATCTTCCGACTGTCATGAAT
>JAULBM010034285.1:0-10978 GCA_032357055.1 Geukensia granosissima
GTGAAACTATACATAAAACACGACAATCGACCTAATCTAAAGCAAAAATAGTGAACATATAACAATAAATAACTAACTAAACAACAACAACCACTGGGCCACAGGTTCCTGGCTTGCAAACAAACAGCAGTCACGCATGTTTTACTTTTAACAAACTGTCAAATAATTTATTAAAATAATGTATCTGTTGGTGCTATTTGATTAGTTGAGATTTGAAACTTAATAGTAAATTCGTAATACTTTATAAATCGTTCAACTGGACAAATATGATGTAAATAAGTAAATATGACATTCTTGTATAATATCTTTGTTTATGCTTCGTTATATTTGACATTGTTTTTATTGGCCAGCATTTCAGTTTATTTGTTTCTTTATTGATTTTTCTTTTTTAAGTATTTTTTATTGAGTTATTTTAATTTTTTTATATGTCAACTTTCAGAATGTCCTAGTATTTATTTGACTATTGTTATTTTGTTTGATTTCATTATAGATAACATTTTTGTTTTAACATGTGTTTCAACGTCTTGTATGCATTCCAATCGCTTCTCACTGCAGTTGCATTTTTGCCAAATTATTTCTAAATTCGTATGAAGCAAAAGTTCCTACAGGATGGTTGGGGAGAAAAAAGAATAAGGTAGCCCCATCTTTTAATTGGAAGTTCAAATATACGGATCATTTATAGTTCAAAATGTGTTGATTGTATCCATCATTTGGAGCTTAAGCTCATGAATACTACCGAAACTGAAATCTGTTTTGTAGGGGTAGTTTAAACACACAGTTTTAAGATATGAGACAACTTTCAATTTACAAAAATTATGGAATTTAATCTTATGAAATATCCTTAAATCAATATAGCGTGTTAGAAATCACCCTCTATATATGTATTAATAGACTCACCAGCATATTAAAACGCAGACCATTTGTAGGAGTACAAACATGTGAAATACACAGATTAAATTGTCCTTTCGTTTGTGTAGTCATCTATGCTTGGAAATAGAAGATATATTTCCCCGCTTTACCGTCCAGTCCTATAAACTTTAAAACATGAGTGCACTTTTTTGTTTTAATTTATTTATTAAATTTTATTTAAAATGATTTAATTTATTTGCTCGTGTGCATATTTGTCTTTTTCAGACAAATACAACATGTCAAACAGGCCACGGGGTATGTTTTTACAATGCCAGCATTGTACAAAGTAACAGGTGATAACATAATTTAACCATCCTTTACCGAGGACAGCAAAAGTTACTCTTATCAGAACTTTGTATAAGTTCGAATTCAAAGGTCATATCATAGTTTGCATTTATACTTGAAATTTTGGAAGGCAATAATCTTATGGTTTCCTCTTCTACTTGATACTTTATCCAACCTTGTTTCACCGTGACTATTGTAGTAGCGTATAGATATACGCTTTGGATTCTAGAAGAAGGTTTGGAACAAGGACGTATCCTTATCGGATTATAGGTGGGACGTATGTGACGTAAGCCATAATAACACAGTTTGGCTCTACCTTAGATTAAATGATAGTTTTGTCCCCTTTAAGACAGTTTTACCCCGTTTCCTTTTTTAAACATCCAAATATATTTTTTTTTCTTAAATGTATATGTAAGCTTGAAATAAAATACGGAGATAAGTGCGTGCATATCATTTCCAGTTTGAAGAAACATTTTGTCGCACACACTGAAATTTTCTTTTGCTCAACTTTGAATATGTTTTATCCGGACCTAAGTGTATTGAGGCAAACAAATTATTATTTTTTTCTCAAAATAAAAACATTCAGAATATAAATTAGTCCCTTATTTGTATAAGACATTTCTACCTTACTTTTGAAAAAAGTAGACATTGTTTTTACCTAAAATAATAATGCTTTTCTAAGATAATAAAAACAAATAGAAACTGGAATGTTTTGTAAAATTTTATATATATATATATAAATCGGATGAAAACTTAAAAAAAAAATTCTAAATCATCCAAAATTAAATTTTCACCAACTTTTACTTTTTATATCTTGAAAATGCTAAGGAAAAGAGAAAAACCGTTGACAAACTACTGAAATCTCTCACTGAGTCAAACCTTTTAATACCACTTGACTTGATCGGTTAAAGTTACAAAAGTTTGCTTGCAGTAAGTTTTGCTGCATATTCATAAAGAATAATGTGAAAAAATGTGGTAGGGATAAAGATCCCAAATCAGGCAGTTTTAAAATTTTATTTTTCATGCATCTGTAAAATACAGCTGATCAGAGCAAACCTAGGGTCTAAGTATTTTTTTACCTTTTGCTAGAAAGAAAACTTATTTTCAAAATACTCATAACAAATCAACCCACACCAGGAAATCAATTGGTCGTCCTCTAAGTGGTTTCTGATTTGCATAAGTTAGGCAACATTAGATCCATCAACCAATCGATTGATAAGCGTTTTCTGAGCAGCATGCATTATGGAAAATTTGCATATATTCATACATATTAAAACCTCGCGTTCCTCATCTTTGATCAAAAGTCCGAATATTCAAAAATAATATGAAGTAAATCTGATAAATCGCTCCCAAAAAAGTGTATCCCATGGAAGGTAATATGATATTTTCTAACACTCGTCCATCGAAAAAGAAAATAATCAGCATTTCTGTCATCAAACAAGCCATGTTATATACAAAATTGGAAAAGGTATTTTCGAGTTACTGTACGATACATATACAGTCAAACGCCTACCTGCGATTTTTTTTAATAAGTATATAAACACTAAAACACCAGCGGTGGTTTTTGAGTATATAGACATATTTAAAAAATTGTCCCGTATCTGTGCTACTTATGTGTGGTTCTTTTTCATTGGTTTTGAATCGATCCAGAGTTTTGGGTCATTGTTTATAAAAACATGTTTCTTGTAGAGTGATTATCATCTCATGACGCCTTATCCATGTCTACCTAGATTGCAGCGTTATTCTGATGATTTGAGATTCCTCGTTATTTCTTCCCATTATTGATTCAGTCAATGTGGAATTTCCATCTTCTTATGTGCATGTTCCATCGCTTTTTTATTTTTTCAGATTTGTTCAGAAGTTCAGCCCTAAAACTGTCAAAAACCAATGGCAACCTTGTAAAACGCCGGGCTACACACGATGGAACAGGGGCTACTTACCCTTCCGGACCACTTGAGCGTTCCGCTTTTTTACAGATTTTATGTCGGTCCTGCTTCAGTTATCTGTGCAGTGTTTTATTTATTTTCCTTTTTCTTCCGTTTTGTTCTTTTAGGAAACGACTATTTAACTTTAAGGAGGGAATTTGTGTTTTGCCTCCAGGTTTGAAACTATGGACTTAGCAAAGTAAATCCAATTGATTAAAAAAAGAAATCCCAACGAAGTTACCATTGACTTGAATGACTCTTTGTCCAGTCGATTAACTCAAAACTTGTTGGAAAATATATCGTTAAAAGTTGAAATCCTCACAATTCCTTTATTCAGAATGATATTCCACTACTTGCACATGTTGTAATGAGCTCTAGATCGCCTCAAATAAAAAAAAGCTTATTTATTATGTTATTCAAATTAATACAAAGACAATGCGAAAGACAACGACTAGACAATGACCTCGATTCCTGATTTGGACAGGCATATGGTACCTGTGAATAGCTAAAACAAGTTTCGCCGGATCCAAACTCTACCAGACAACGAGTGCAAATGCATAATCAAAGCAAACATACACTACAAAAGACATACTAGACTAATCATACATATTGCACCAACTTTGATATTACTTTATCAAGTATTTTTAAGATATTTCTCTAACGAATGGACTAAGTTTCTTGCAGCTTACTTTGAGAGAAAATTACGGTGATAGGAAATTAAGTTGCAAAATAAGAGATATTAACAAAACAGTACCTTCGCATATCTGATACTTCATTTTTGTAAAATAGACAATATGCATTTACAATGCCAATATATTAGTATCTGTGAAAAAAGATGATAAAAGTTTTAATATCTTTAGTATAAAAATGCGATGATATATGGTAGCTGTGTTTAGATAACTTAATTGTATGTCAAGGTAATCAACTGTTATAATTAAATGATAACTTATAATCGCTTCAATCTATTTTTTTTATCATATTCATGTAAAATCATTTGAATGTTGTTAAGATTGTGTACCGGTTGTGACTAATATCGATTTTGACTATACACCGGCTTTGTGTACTAATTAACACGACGGGTGCTACTAGTGGGGCAGGAGTTGCTTACCCTACGGATCACCTGAACTCACCCTGGTTTTTTGTAGGGTTCGTGTTACTCCAGCTTTAGTTTCAGTGTAGTGTTTTTGTTTTATGTTGTCTTTCGTTTCATTTTGGTGGCCATGGTCTTGTCTGTCTCCTGACTCCACGATTTATGTCTGCCTCTTTGGTTAACTTTCTTCGAATACCTTAAAAATGCAATGCGTGCAAGAAAGTGTGAAATCCACTGATATCGGAAATGTACATAAAGTATACCCAAATTCTCCATATTTTTTCTACATTCATTTGGTAATTTTATATATTGAAACCACTTGATTCTGCTGTGTAGAGGGAGTCCCCGAGGGTTTTACCAGCCCAGTTGCCCAGTTGTCTGACAAGTAATTTTTTAAACATTCTTTTACAGAAATTTGCTGCATTTGTTTAAATCTTAAAATACTGAAAATACGGATAGGTATCATAAAGTATTGCACGTAGTAGTTGTCCCTCGGATTTGGCTTCCCATTTCGATTTGTGTAGATTTAGAATTCTATTTCAATTTCCTGTAAAACTCTGACTTAGTTTACGAAAACGTTAAAAATAAAAACGATCCAGATCTTACAAACTACAAATTACAACGTTTGTAAAAATTTGAACTTTTGATTTCCAACATACAATCAAGTATTTTGGAAACATTTGTTTGGTAAAATTATTTCAGCAAAAAATACTTAACGTTTGGTTAATACAGATAGTGGAATAACGTAAAAAAGTTTTTTTTCTAAAATTTTACAGGAGTAGCTCTGATCATAGTCAACGAACAATTTGAAGACGATAGGCTAGCTCCATTGACTGGTATAAGAAAAGATGAAGGTATTTTACGTAGCAGTTGTATATAATAGATAACATTAAACATATTAACCAACTATTTTACACTGATATTCGCAATAGATAACATTATGTGACAACAATATACATGAGGTGTTACGAGCAGTTTTTCCCCTTGCAATTCCGAGCGAGCCGGTTTCGATATAGAAAGAGGCCGTTTGGATTCTCCGGGCTTAGTAATTCAAATATATACAACAATAAACATATATCGTCAAAACGGTTTTCAAAATATACAGATGTCCCAGAACTAAGAATATGCTGCAGTCTTGTTGAGGTACGGAACCAACAATTTAATTTTCTCCTGAGTCATTATACAGTATACTTTATCTCTAGCACAAATGTATTATAGCTAATCGTAGGATCAGTCGGGTGGAAATATATTTTTCACCAGGATTGTCCGCGGATGAAGTATACAAACTAAAAACGTGGTGAGCAGGCTATTTTTGCGAGGCATATTTTTTAAAAAAGAAAAACTATAGTTTATTATTTTCTTTTTTATATATTTAATAAATGAACAACAAAAAGGAGATGAGATGGAACCAAAATTGATAAAGTTACATTAACCCTAAAGAAGGTGATATTATGTTATTCTCACATAAGTTGAATAATTTTCTATTAATGGTATTATTTAACAAATGGAATCAAAATATATTTATTAAGGATAACATGTTCAAATCTTAACAAATAAAAAAACTCACCAAAAGAATAAGAAGAAATGCTGAAAATGATATATATATATCTTTTAAATTGATTAAAGTCACAATTGCATACATAGTAAACCGCTTACCAAATTAACAACAACAACAACAACATTTTCCTGTCGAATAAAAACTTCCAAGTTAAAACGGTTTGATGCAGCAATAATTACCGATTCAATAGCCCAAGATTCATACGATTCGTCAGTGAGCAAAATGTTGTCTACATGTGTACCAAAATCCTCATCCACATATTCCATGTGAAAGCTGTTATTGTTTTTTCATTTCATTTACGGTTTCCAGCCTAACATCCATGTGATAATCTTAAAGTTACATAAGTATTCTAACAAGCAGTTTTTATTGCTGGATCTGCCAAAAGTTTCAGTAAGCCGCTAGCAAAGCTATAAACTTCAATCCTAACCAATATCAATACTGGCAGCCAGAAATACTGCCAGTACAAACTATGTAAGAAGAGTCGTTAATCAGATGAGAATGCTTCAGATCTAATGAAAATTTTAAACTCAAGATTTCGTTCCTCCTTTATACCGGCCTTAAAACCCTTGGCTTTTGCACACTTTATACAGACATAACAAATACTCTTCTCAAGTAAAGAAAAATAGATATAATCAACACTTTGTTTTCTCTCAAAAAGATCGGAGGAAAAGAAACAAAAGGAATTCGAAGATACTAAAGGGGCAGACAGACATCATATAGTCAGAAGACCGACAAAACCCTGACCATCAAAATGAAATGCTACAAAACACTACACTGAAAACTAAAGCTGGAGTAACACGAACCCTACCAAAACCATGCCGAGTTCAGGTGATCCGGATTGGTAGGCAATTCCTGCTCCACTAAAACACCCATGGTGTAACTCAGTTGACATGGTAGGTGTATAGTCACAGTCAGTATAGGAACGAATTTGTGGTCACGACAGTTGGAAGAGATATATTGCAATTCGTAAACCAAATCATGATGTCGACCGACAATTTCCGGAGTGATGACTTTATTTTTCCTTGAGAAACCCCTGGCGAAGTAGGTTTCTTGTCAGCTTCAACTCTCTATCAATAAAATTCTTATAATTAGCACAAGCCCTTGAGTAACGTATAAACTGAGAAATATACACTCCGTAAACAGGTGCGGTTGGATTGTTGCAAGACATGAACGGAAAGTGTACAATTCAAAAACCAAAGTCATATCTCTTGTCGTAAAGTTTTGTTCTTATCTCGCCCTTTTTTGTAATTTCTAGTTGTAAGTTTAGTTATTAAGCAGATCTTTCTCGTTTCTATTTCTGTAGTATTTTTGATTTTAAGTTCAATGAGATAGATGCGGTCAACATAGTTACTAAATTTTGAGTTAAATAGAAGGACATTATCTATTTAGCGGAACGTGAAACCAAAAGATTTAGCCCACTGTTTCATCATACTTATGCAACATGGGTTAACTTGTATTATAACCACCGGCGTAGAGTTTTGAAATTAATACTTTGATAAAGCGTGTAAATATATATAATGATATAAAATTACTGTTTTTGGAAAGTGTCAAAATTTTCTTGATGTTATGGATAAACTGTTCCTTTAATAAACCATTAAAAATTGTTGACATTTAAGATTTTTCCAACCTTTATACTACACTTTACGTAAACCTTATTCAACAGAAATTTTTGAACTCTTACGGGTGAGCATTTCTAAGCACGGTAGGTATCGTTGTCTTGTGACAGGGTAATTTTCAGTCCGAATTAGCTCCGTAGAGAATACGATTTTTGTCCTGGTGTATTTGTTGACAGTCCAATATTTCACTTTGTAAGACTTCTGGTAGGCTTTTTTATATATAGTTCATCGTTACAGGCGAAAGATTTATATTGTAAGTTTTAAATATAACACCGTAGCATCTGATCTCACCTAGGGTTTTGTTCGTGTTACTTCAGTTTAAGTTATCAGTGCAGTGTATTGTGATTAATATCTGTCTTTCGTTTAATTTTGTTGGCCATGATCTTGTCTGCTTTTGCTTTAACGATTTGGTATCTATGATTTCTTCCTTTTATGTTTATTAGGAACCTCTTGATAGACGCACTACAATAAAAACTTAGGGAGACCAAATCCATAGAAAACAAATAAAGTAAATGTACTCAAATCCAAACAAATCCAGCAGTAGAGACAACTACTAGCATTAAAGGAAAGTGACAAAACACTTAGGGACGGAATCAAAGTAACATAAATGGTGATATAGTATCCGTTATCATTCGTGAAATAGATATATCTAAACAATCATATAAATTGTTATGCCGACCCAAACATTTTAAAAAAGATTATTTAAAAAATTCCACCAGAAATTTTCCGTAAGGTGTCTTTTATGCAAGCATTATCCTGTTTGAATCAATCCTGATTAGAAGCAAAGACCCTATGATGCTGTATCTACGATAGATATATGCTTCGAACAAGGGTTGGAATTTGCATTTTCTAATAATGAACAGAAAGTTCACTAGACAAAACTCGAAGGTGTGTTTCTTGCTGTGAAGCTTTGTTTACAAACGGTTGTTGCTGTCAATTCTTATGTAGTGTGGGATATAAAACAGACAATATGGATCAGTAATTTTTCTTTTAAGTTCAACTGCGTAGATGCGATTTAGATTTAGAATTAGCTAGTGAATTTTCATCAGCTGTATTGCAGGATATGGAGTGCTCTGTTTGATTTTAAGTCAAACGAATAAAATGCCGTCAAATGCAGCATATATGCACAAAAATGACACTTCAAAAAACGAACACATAACAACTGATTTTCCTTATACAAGTTGCAAAAAAGGAAATTCGCATTTCTGCATTTTAAAAACAAAATAGTTGCCCTGTGGTATTCCCCTGCTATCAGAATAATTATGACAAATATTTTTTTCTTTTATTTCAGAACTGCTTAGGGATGTTTTTGAAAAGCTTCATTTTAAAATCGAGTCGAAATTTGACCTTACAGTGACGCAAATGGGAGATGTGTTAAACAGGGTTTCACAATATGATCATTCACTTTATGATTGCTTTGTTTGTTGTATTTCATCACATGGCATGATGGGCTGCGTTTACGGAACCGATGGCGCGATAAGATACCAAGAAATTTACCAGTATTTTGTTGAAGATAGATGCAGCAGTCTAACTGGAAAACCAAAACTTTTTTTCTTTGACAGCTGCCAAGGAAATAACATTGTTGGAGGTAAGAACATTAAGGTAACTAAAGAAGCATGGCTAAATATAAAGTCAGAAGTCTTTAACCGGTCAATTGATTTTGTTTTGACCACGAACAAGATATTCGAAGTACTCTAAGCTTAATATGTTATCGAAATATATTAAATAAAATGTCATTTTATGAATATTTAATACGGTCCTTTTCAGAATTTAAAATTAATCGTGACCAATCTCGGTAATTCGTTTATTAATTCTGTAACTGTGACTACGAGTTTTACGCAAATAAAGTTATCTTATATAATACGTTCTCTGACCAAATGACAGCACAGCCAAGAGCGATTTTAAGGTGTCTTATTAAAACTGATACAAGACAGCTTCGAATTTTTATTGTCTATTATAGATTGAGGCATTTCAACAAAAAACGCAAACTGAGCAAGAAAACATATATTTCTAGTTTGATACGAACTGTAAAATTATTAAATCGACTGAAATAAACACTTGTATATCCAATATGAGGATAGCTTTATGGTTGGTATGGAATTGAATATTTCCTGTCAATTAATATATTTTCTGATAACAATCAACATTATTATCCTTAAATGCCTTCGATTTTTTCGTATTGTATTATGTAATACACGATTTACAAACTTTACTATCATAACGTTTCATTATTGCCTAAAAAGTAGAATATGTCAATCAAAGAGATTTAAAAAAGCAGAATTTCTATTCTGGAACGTATTTTTGTTCACGTTCAATTTCTCATTTTCTTATTAATTGCGTTTTCTTAATCCCGTATTTTCATTCGAATGCAGTTGGATTAAACGTTAATCGATACCATTACAACACTTAACTCCGCCGTTCTTTATTCCACTCTCACCTTCGAATAACCGCCACGCAGACGATTCCACAATACGTGCAGCTGCCCGGGACATGCCACTGCCATTTTATCACAGGTAATAAAAATTTGTTTTAATGACTTATTAATCTATCTGGGCCCATAGATGTCAAAATATTAAAAAAGACCAGACGTCTGGATCGTTTCAACAGCTTACATCCACCACTGGATTGACGTTACAAATTGGACGCTGCGGAAGTACACTTGATAGCCGACTAGTCAAAGTTTATACCTGTAACCGAAGTTTTCCATTACGATACAATCATCATCAAATTGGATAGTACAGCGTGACGCTAATCGGTCGTCAAAGTACATTGACAGAAAAATGTGTTGAAGCGTACGAGGAGGCTAGAGACAAATATTGCTTTTAAATCGAAGGACTATTGAGAACCCTGGATTCCACGTTGGTGATAACTTCTCCTCCACAAAATATGCAAACAATTATTGCTGCCGAGCATAGAATCCTGCATCTCCACGATGAATATAGGAGAGCTTCCCGTACCAGGACGGTCAAAAGCAAACGTGAACTTTAATTCTGCAAAGTGCATTTCGGCACGAGATTCGAAAGTCAGTATATTTATACAGATATTACCTATCCAAGGACATAGAAAGAAAGTATATAATAGCGACCAACAAATCATCGACTTCGAAGAGTCGTTTAACTTTCATTAATGAATTACCCAATGGTTCGAAATTTGACGTGTGAGACGCAACAGTCAAAATAATATTGTGATGTAAAAACTGTCAATCTACGACTACTTGTGGAATATAATGCTGATCTAGAAGGAATGCTAGACCAGACTCGTCCATCATTTCTAGAGGATAACGCACAAAAGCAGAAGCAGCTAAGGAAATAATCTCCTTTGCTGTGCAGCTATGGTTGCAAAATAAAAAGCAGATAACCTCTTTTGTTTAGAGGGAATGTTACTTCAAAGGTCTGCTTCTTACCTAGACTTACACCTAGAAATTGACAGTCAGGCCGGGTTAAGAACAAAACTGTACGAAAAGAGAGATGACTTTGATTTTCCGATTGTTTACTTTCCGTTCATGTCTTGCAACATTCCAGCCGCACCTGCATACGGAGTGTATATCTCTCAATTGATACGCTTCTCCAGGGCTTGTGCTTCCTATCAAGATTTT
>JAULBM010034296.1:441-10978 GCA_032357055.1 Geukensia granosissima
CCACCTTTTATATAGTCAGTATCACATGACTTATGAGGAGGTTGTTATGTTTTAGGACCACCTACATGTATAATAGACACAGTATCACATGACTGATGAGTTTGATCTTAATTTAGGACCTTGTTTTATATAATTAGTATCACATGACTTTTTGAGGTTGTTATTGTTTTAGGACCACCTATAATAGACACAGTATCACATGACTAAAGAGGTTGCTCTTAATTTAGGACCATCTATTATAGACACAGTATCACATGACTAAAGAGGTTGCTCTTAATTTAGGACCTTGTTTTATATAATCAGTATCACATGACTTATGAGGTTGTTATTGTTTTAGGACCACCTATTATAGACACAGTATCACATGACTAAAGATGTTGCTCTTAATTTAGGACCTTGTTTTATATAATCAGTATCACATGACTGTTGAGGTTGTTATTTTTTTAGGACCACCTATTATAGACACAGTATCACATAACAAAACGGAGATCAAACCAACCAGTATGAAGGTAAATATAATTCACACTTATTTACAGATAATCTCAGGTAAAATGAGGTAAATAAAATTAACACTCATTCAGAAACAATCAAACTTTTAGAACGTCAGAAAATAGTCAATTAAATATATCATTAAAATTATAAGTATTATGTTTTTGCTTAGTTAACCGTGATTATGTCTATTGTCACCTAATAGTTGACACTTATTTTACTAAATTAACTTTTTGGCAAGCTTGAATCATACTTTTATTGGAATGTCCATGGTTACTTCAAAGTAGAAAATTTAGAAAAGTTTTTTACTGAACTTAAATATATAGGTCCTGGCATACATTAGATACTGAAAACGAGAAAATATGAAGTAAAGACCAAGAAGACCATTATCAAACAGGGGAAATTGTTGGACCTAAAGGTACACACAAGGCCTTCAACAAACTGGGTTAAGCGATGAAAATTCCAGACAGCCAAATGGAAATTGTTGGAACTAGAAATATTCACAAGACCTTCAACAAGGGTTTAATCCCAGGGGGAAATTGTTGGACCTAGAGGTCCTCACAAGGCCTTCAACAATGGTTGAATCCCAGGGGAAATTGTTGGACCTAGAAATATTCACAAGGCCTTCAACAAGGGTGGAGTCCCATGCGTTGTGATGTGCTCTATAGAGAATCTTACATGGTTAGTCATTGATTATCATATTTCCTACAATTGAAATAGTTAAACATTCAGTTTTGAGCCTTGGCAAGAAAATTGAAGATGTAACTAAAAAGATTATAGAAAATATGATTATTAACATTTTAACAATCTAAGATTTTGTTTCTATTATTCTTAAATAGGGATACATGTATTTTTTTTTTATAAGGATCACTATCTGTCATCTTGCAGCATCTTGCGTGAATAAACATTTCTGTCTCACTTTTTGCAGCAACCAGGTAAGCTTCCTGATATTAGCACAGACCTTTGGTATGGGGAAGTGTATCATGTAATCAGTTTAAACTTGGTCGCATTTCTACTTCCTGTTTGCTGAGACTTTGACTATTTTTTCCTGTTGGAAAATTTCTGTCACATTTTTCTTAGCAACCATGCAGGTTAGCTTCTTGATATTTGGCACAGACTTTTGATATGGGAATTTGTATATTGTAAGGCAGTTTAAATTTGGTTGCATTTCTACTTCCTGTTTGCCAATATTCCTTAACAATATGTGGAAGCAGGCGACACATGTCTTCCGTGGAAGACCCAATACTAAGTTTAAAATTAAAACCCAAACTGAGTACTTGGGTTGTCGTTTGAAATCCGCTAAACTGCAGATGCAACTTTAATCTCATTAAAAAATGGTAAAAAACGCGTAACAGATAGAGAAAGACAAATTAAACATGTATATATATATAAAATTTACAAAATTTTACCTCAATGTTATACATGACTAAGACCAACTAATGATCTTGGACCTCAAACTCATAACAGGCACACTTTTTTCACCTCTGTAAAATTGGAGTCTCACTGATAGAGATAGTTAAACATTCAGTTTTAACTATTGTTTTAACAATGTAAGATTTGTTTCTCTTGTTCTTTAATAAATGATTTGATGTTTTTAATTATAGTATTTCCTCAATCATTCTCATTCAAAGTCAGCTAAACTGCAGGTGTCTTGGATAATCACCTTTTTAACAACCAGTGGGAAGATGTGATAATCACACAAGAATTCAATAAATATTGATTAACAACACCATATGCAGAAAAAGGGATAAAAAAGGAACATACAGTTTTTTGTAACACATTTTATCACATTAAAAATGAATTAGGATGGGAATATCTATAAACGGAGAAATTATTGCGATGTCTTTAATATTAGAATAATATGAGAGATTTGTAATCTCAATAATTACAATATGCATTCCAAAATGTTCTTGTTATGTTTGGTTACAACTTTCAAAGAAACACAAAATAAAATCTCGCATTCTTGTCGCCATTTGAACATTTGCAATAGTAAATGCATGCAATAATTTCTGAATTTACAGTAATGAATTAGTGAAATAAAATCTTACATTATCAGCTATTGATAATCAGTTTCCCCAGTCAGATTAGCTCTAACTTATTATTATATATCTATCTTGAATGTGGAAAAATAGAGAAATATATAACATACTAAGAAACTATGTATCGTTGTGCAATAGGACAGTTAATCTATGTTTTAAGGAAGTCTTTATCTCATATGCAGGTAAGAGCTAGAAGATTAATTTTTATACCATATTTGTTTATGGTTGTCCTACTATATTTCAGACAGGACCCTTTGTATTGCATTCACCACCATTGACAACATATCATCAACAACTGTGGCTCATAGCAGAAATTACAACCGATTCAGCTACACGTAAGTTTTAATATGTGTACACATCTGATAATCATTATTCATGTAATTCAAAAGGACAATTTATGTTGCTAGTGGATTACAGAGTAATATTAATTACCAGATACAATATTAAAGGATGTTTGCTGCTTGTTTTAAAAATGATAATATAATAAGAGTTTTTAAATGGTTGTAATAGATTTTAAAACCTTTTCATATTGGAACAAAAATAATCAGAAAAAGAAAGATAGGTAATGGTTTCTCTTGATTTTCCAAAGGTTTTGTCTTAGTCGATTCTATTTATAAAAACCATTGAAGAAAAAATAAAAATTTGAGGATTTACTTTTAAAATTTAAGTATACAATGAATGCTTTGATTTTCACACCTGCTGTTATCTCTTCCACATTAAAAAAGTATCTGTATTTAAACTTTTTTCTTATCTGTATATTTAAAGCTCAAGTGGGCCAAAGTTTCAACAGAAGCATCTTGTTTAATTTGTACAATTTTTCTTGATCTTTGATCAAACACAATGTTGTAAATTTTTTAAAGAATTGAGTTAGTATACTATTTGGCATATTCCCTATACTCAATGTCAGAGATTGTTGGAACGGGGAAAAAGGTAAGAAAAGAAAAACTGTGTACCATATTCATATAAATAAGTGTTTACTTTGTAGATTGAAAAAAGTGCAAGCAAGTTGCAAACATGATGTTTTTAAGCTGCGCCTATTTATTTATTCTCTACAGGGATTTAACGTTGTAAAATTAGCCTTTTGTTTGCCAGAAGTGTTATTTAGCAATAGCATGCTCTAGCACAAACTGGGAGTATATCTGCACTGCATTAAGTTAAGAAATTACACTAGGATTAAATAACCTGCAGAAATGCATTAGGGTACACCTTAATGGTTTTTGTTTTGTTCAATTAATGTTTGTTTTATTTTAAAGATATAAAGAATTTGTTTGAAAACAAATGCATACAGCATATATATATTTTTAATCAGACACACGATCTTTTTTTCTAGTATCGTGATCACTTGAACAGTTGCGCAAATGTTTCCTGTCACCATCAACCAAATAAATAAATAAATGTTGATTTGAATTAAGGGCTGTTGATATTGGTTTGGGCAAGTACTTGTTGCTTTTGGACAACTAAATTTTCATGGTTACTTGCCCGAAGGGACAAGTGGCTAAAAAAGTTAATGTCGAGCCCTGAAAAGTACACTTTGTAATAAAAAAAATACCAACATCTTTAACAATTGTTAAACATTTGCTACTGTGGTTCAGTTGATGTGTCAAAGTCATTTTGTTGTTTTTTAGTATTTGTAGTAGTGAAAAAACATCAGAAAGACTCCAGTATGCTTATAGAGGTGAAGAAGTTCTTTGCATTTTTCCTGGAAACACAGTACAATGAAGAACCTACCTCACAGATCTCACTTGTATTTGATATGTCAGGTGCTGGACTCTCAAATTTAGTAAGTGTTAGGTTGATATACATTATATAAATCAATTTTGAAAAAAAAATCAGGATAACAGGATTTGACCAAATATTGAAATTTTAAGCAAATTCAATCTATCTACCTTTGTTCACCAACTACTTACTAACTTCAGTATAATGTTAAAATAGTAGGGAATTTTTTCAACTATTTTCATTGTGTTAAATTCAAGTAGATGTACATGTATGTCAAGTCTGCATTTGGAAAAAATCCACAACCATTATCCCTGAGAAACTATCCTGCTTTTGTTTGGTGTAAAATCAATTAAAAAATTAACATGTTACTTTTACAGTAGAAAGTGTTGAAAATTTGTATATTTGATCTATAATGTTTATTTGTAATACATTTGTGAACCATGTACAAAGAAAGATGACCAACATGCTAGCATTGAAAGACACATAAAAAATTCCATTTTTTCTGATTTCAGGATATGGACCTTATAAAGTTTATCATAACTTGTTTTAAAATATATTATCCTACCCTTTTACGTAAGTACATTTCTGATCTGTTTCTGTTTTATTGTATGCTTAAAGACCATGGTTTTGTATCATTAATAGTTATTTATCCCTAGATATGTGGAAAAATATGAATAAGAAGTTAGAGAAATTATGAAACATCCTTTCACCATTCCAAAAACATTTGAATGGTTAAGTTAAAAGTTTCTTATGCATATTCTAGGTGTCATATTAAAATTAACATCTTTTAACACCAGTCTTCAGTTTCATAAAATATCTCAGTTTAAGGATTTCCTCAACTTGAAAACAAAACAGTCAAACAACAGCATTTTCAATATTTAAGGAAAAACTCTAGAATTTGTGAAAAATCTAAATTTTGAGATGTTTTATGAAACTGAGCCTGATTTGTGTGGTCAACATCTGTGGTTCTGGGCCCAGTTGTTCAACACTTTTAACTCATGGTTAAATTTTAACTTGTAGTTAAATCCTGTACAAATTAAACAAATTTAACATTGAGTTAAATTTATCTCTTAGTTAAATAAGTTGAACAACTGGGTCCAGATTGTAAATAATCAGTAAATTTAATGTGTATTGTATAGTTTATATCATTAATCAGCATAGAAATAGGACATAGGGTACACTTTATAGAAATAGGAGATGTGGCTTTATTGTCTATGAGACAGCCATCCATAATGTCCAAATTACAAATGAATAAACAATTGTTACTTTAATACCTTCAATAATTGACATAGAATCGATACTGTAATGTAATTTTTAAAGACCTGGTAAATAAAATGTAAGGGCATTCAAATGTAACAATCTAAGAAAACAAAGCTTACAATGAAAATAAAAAGATAAAAACGAAGCATAAATTGTACAAAGACATCCACTCTACTACAGGGTTCCAGGCTTTGGACAGGCACATAAAGTATGAGACACGGTTTAACATTTTTTGAGCACCCAAGCTCCACCTGGGACAGTGACATAATGAAATAAAAACAATTTAAAAAAAAACAATTATATTGGATTATTGAGGTCAATACCTTTATAACAAGTATGAAGACAATTACCAAAAAAACATTCTAGAGAACAAGATGCATTGACTTCAAAAAATGAACTTATCCTTACACAATTGATAATATACCTTGTCTTCAAAAACCTGGACATCAAACAAAACATGCCCATACGGTATGATAGTTAGTGAGATAGCCATTCATCAAAGTCCAGACCATTTTACATCTACATGAAAAGGGAAAAAGGGTTAAACAATCAAAATTACTTTAGCCCAAAATTCAAAAGAACTATACTACAGTAAATATCACAGCCAGATACAGAGCACATTTGTCTGTAAGGCTAACAACAAAAACAAAAGGTTAAAAGACCCTTCAGCATCAGTGTATAAAAGAATTATTATTCTGGAGGAAAAATATTTGTCAAATGAATTTTATGCTGTGTAATTTTTATTGCAAAGTTTATTTAAAAACTATTTTTTATTAATGCACAAGTTAACTTGTTATCATTATTTTATCTTCAGATGTTATGTTGATCTATGAAATGCCATGGTTATTTAATGGTAAGTTGTTTTTCATCCTATTACCAGGGATCACCACAGAATAAACAAAAAAAATACTTTATCATTATTAAAGAAACAAATTAATATATTTGTAACAATTGTAAATCATTATTTCTGTTGCAATGGCTGGTAGAATGCAGTTCTTTATTTTCCTTTGTTCACATAAATAAAATTTACCACAAGAAATGACTACTTTCCCAACTGAACAAATTATTACTGCATATGAAATTTTCAACTAGTGAAGGGAAAGTGTTACTAAATAACTAACTTTCCCTGGCCTTAAGTTCACTTGCCGAAGGTAACAGGAAATAGGAATCCTAGAACACTGTTTAGTGTGCAAGGTGTCCCATGACCATGTATATGCCTTCTCACACCCTTGGGCCATAATCACACTTTTAACATAATTATATTCAGTGACATGGCAATAATTCTTTTTGACTTCCTTTAATAGGTTATGATTTTTTTTCAGGTGTGGCTCTGAAAAATAAAGTTTGGCACAAAAAAATCAAATGTCGCTGCTCACCACACTGCATGAGGTCACCATGATTCCAAATTAATTTAAGCAACACTTTTGCCATAGGCTATTCAGAATTACATCCTTGATTCTGAGGCCATTTTTCAAACACAATAAAAGAGTTGCAATGAGACACACTCAATAGTGTTGGGGGGATGATGATATTTATATCCTTACAGTCTTATTGAACAGTATGCTTTATATCTTGCAGTAAAGTTTTCATAGAAAAGAAATTAGAAATTAAAATTAACAAACTAAGTCTGTAAATCGTCGGATCATTTCTGTTGGGATCGACGTTTTACAGGCCATAGACTTTTGAAACATGTGATAAGCTTTAAATGTTTAATTTAGTAAATAGAATGAAGTTAATCTGTATTACTTAGCTCCTTACATTATATAAATAAAAATGGATAGTACAAACATAGCAAAAATTTATAAGAGTATAATTTCTTGACCTACTGTGCTGACCAAAAAAAGTTTGTCAGAAAGCAACCTTTATTCCTGCCAATTGTTCCAAAAAAATTTGTTTATTTCCATTACATTTAATTATTAGGCAAACATTTCCACTACCATCTGTAGAATCAAAACAAGTTACTTAAAACTTTCTAAACATTCCGTTCAGTTCTGAAATAGCTGAAATGACTTTACTATCTTGAATTCTTTTTTTATATACATTGTAGCTGCTTGGAAAATAATAAAAACCTGGTTAAGTGCTGAAGCAGTAAAGAAGATCAAATTCATTACCAGGAGTGATGCTCAGGAGTATATTAACAAAGACCAGCTCCTTGAACACATGGGAGGAACAGTAAGTAATTTCCAATATAATGATATGCTCAGCTTTCATTTTTCTGTAATACTGGAAGTCTTATGAAGTAAAGTCAAATTATATTTTGGACATGAAAGTAATTTTTTTTGCTTCCAGTCTGATAGAATATTTCAGTTCTGTTTTGATGTTGAATATCATTTTTATCTTGAGTAGCTTTAAGAATCATGCCTATTGATAGAGAAATTCTTTACATTCTAGTTCTACATAGATAAATACTGTAAATGCACAAATTTTTGCAATGTTTTTATTATTGTGAAAAATGCGACAGGATTTTATTCGCAATAATTAGAACTTGCATATCGAAATGTTATTTATGTTGTGTTACATATTTCTAAAATCTGCAAAAATTAAACTCGCAATATCGTTGACATTCAAACATTCACAATAATAAATGCACGCAATAATTTCTTAATTTGAAGTAAAGTTTGCTTTGCAATTTGTTGCAGAGTTATTGTCTAGTTGTTGGGTTAACTATAAGTTGCTCAGTGATTTTTTTAATTCCCATAATATCCACAAAATGAATACTTTTCTTAACATGTTTAATTGCAGAGTTATTTAGCTTGTATGGACGTAAGTGGTTGAAGAAATTTTAATCTTAATTTTTGTAATTTATAGTTTCTATTTTTTATAATCAGTTAAACAATTTATTTTTAAGCCAACCAAAAACAACAAAAAATTTTGCTGAAACCTGGGTGGGTTTTTTCAAAGTCCTGAGGTCTCAGCAAGTTGACGATAAAAAAAATCTGTAAATTTTAAGTGGAGGTAAACACATGATTCTTGGCTGGCATGTTGTTTTTTCTTCACCATTTAAGCATTAATATATTTTCTTTTAAAACTTTTGATTCTTTGTCTCAAAGAAAAACATAATATGGCACATTGTGAGATATTTTTAGACACTGTTTATAATTGGCACTTGCATGTATGTTTAAGGGTTTTTTTTTCTTCCTTTCTTGATCATATACTGATACCTTCGTTTCAAGCCTTAGCTTTTGGTTATGCATGGACGGTATTTAGGTCTTTTTTAAATGTGAACAATTTCTAAGCAAAGCCTTAACCAAATGCTACTGGATACTCTGATATATCCATCACAGCCTTGTGCCTTTCATCCAAGTGAGTTACTGATAGGATTTCAGGACTGATATTTACATTTTGGTCAAATCACAAGTTCTCTTATCATGAAAATACACAGATACTCTTGATCAATGTCAGTAGTTGCCAAAAGAATAACCCCCTCTGTGGTGTTATGGTTAGCGTGCTCGCCTCCAGTGTTGAAGTTCATGGGTTACATCCGAGCAGGGTCAGACCAAAGACATTAAAATTGGTATTTACTGCTTTTTCACTAAGCACGCAGCAGTAAAAGCAAAGACTGGTCAGCCCAGAGTCAGAATAATGTGTCTGGGTAAAGTGGCGTGTCTTCCTGTGGACTGTTGCTTTTGTGAGCTAGCATGTTAAAAATCTGGTGCAGCTTGTCAGTCTAGTACAAAGCAGGGTTCATTCATCATCATCATTCATTAATATGCTCTCGTCTTGAATATGCATGAAAAAATTGCCACTGGACATTAAGCAACATTCAATGAATCAATCAATCAATAAACCAAAATAAGAAGGCCATCTGCACATTATGGAAAACATTTAGATGTGTGCCATTCCAAATGAAAGAAGAGAAAAGCTTTTGCTTCCTCCCAAGAAAGTCCCGATATCTTGAAGCTCTGCCTCAAATGTTTGTCAACATGTTGTTTTTGATTGTCCTTTGGTCTTTTTTTCCTTGTTGATTTCAATGACTTGATTTTAGGCGGGAGCGCTAAAGTTTGACCTAGATAAAGTAATTTAAAAAATTTTGCACATTTCTTTTATTCGGACCTTCTCTTGCGATTCATATAAGAAGAGCCGCTTCTTGCAAACAAATGGCTGACTTTACAATTTAAAATCCCCGTAGAGAATTAAAAACTCGGCGCAATTTAAAATACATCGTGATTGCTAAAAAGCATCATTGAAACTTACTTGCACTTTTTTCAATCTACAAAAAAACACTATTTTATAAGAATACGGCAGACATTTTTTCTTCCATTACATTTTTAACCGTTCCAACAAACTCTGACATAGAGCATAGTATTCATTGATGATCTTGATTTGGGATGTAAAGTTAAAATTATAATTTAGTCCAGATGCAAGGCTAATCACATTGTATAGTCCCTTTCAGGACCTTGGTTTCATTTCTAACAAAGACTTAATGCTAATTACCTGGGGGAAATAGCCTTTACGGTATTTAAATAGATTCATTAATATATATTTTCTGTGCTATCATTTTACAAGAATAAATACAATTGACAATTTCAGGATAAATACCAGTACCAGTATGTGTCACCTGAGGAAAGATTAGAAGAAGAAAATAAAGCAAACAGGAAAAAGGTAGGAAACAAACATTATTTTAGAATTGGAATTCTCTAGTAGTTAGCTTAAACTGCCTTAGCTGCTGATAGGTAATGTTCCTGTAATAATAAAATACTTTTGTAATTTGAAAAATTCATTACTGCATACATGTAGTAGCTACATAGCCCACTTTGCTTTGGGAAAAAATTTTACTCACAGGATAATTATTTTTACATGTGATGAAAATATCCATTTAGTAGAATACAGGCAGTTAAATTTGGCTTTTGAATATTTGTTACAAACGGATATAAGATCTGGACCATGTCTTTCTAGCATATATTCCAAATTTTGTTCTTGTAAATATAGAGATTGATTGATTGAATGGTGCTTAATGTCCAGTGGCAAGTATTTCATGCATATTCAGGACGAGAGCATATTAATGATGAGTGATGATGAATGAACCCTGCTTT
>JAULBM010034307.1:0-10978 GCA_032357055.1 Geukensia granosissima
TATGTCCTCGGTCAGTAATAATGGCCTCGGATGTCTGTAATGGCCCTCGGCGTTGCCTCGGGCCATTACAGACATCCGTGGCCATTATTACAGACCTTGGACATGTAACAGGGCCATTATGAAAACACCCATTTATTAATACTATATTGATATTCGACACCTTTATTAGGTCAATGTTCGTGGTGATTGCAGCATACAAATATATTTCATTTGCAATAACCATATGAAAACTGTTTTTCATTATTTATTTAACACTTGCACTTAACAATGGCAGGCTACAAGAAGTCTGTCAAAAGAATAGTTCTTGGGTTCTTCCTTCTGATGCAGAGGTCACCTTTGTTTATACTTCTGTTTGTTGACATTGTTTTTGGTTTGTGCTTATTACTTCGTTATTGAAATTTAACCGGATTTCAAACAATTTGACCTCCAGCTGATGAGTTGTCAGTCAACGAACTTTTAATATAGTGGATCAGGACCAGAGGGATAAGGTTTTTTTTTGGCCATAAAATGCCCAGAGCTTTACTTACCACAGATTACAAAGATATGCCTTAACTTAAAATATTAATAAATTATATCTTTAGATCTTCGAAAGGATAGTGTTCATCACAATGCAATATATTTTTCATGTTCTGTTGTTTTGTTCTGTTTTCGTTCAAGTTTCAAATTTCTACAGTTCAAATTGTATTCCTGAATGTGGATTCCATTTTATATTTGATTCAATATTTAAAATAAAACTATTATTCGTTCATTAAAACATTTTTGATACTCGAATGCGGGGTCGATTATTTAAGAAAAATTATCACACAAATACCTTACAAAATTATTATGTTTCTGAATTTAGTCTTTTCCGATGTCAGTCTTGACGTCATTATATGACAATAGATGATAAATGACTTCATTTTCTTTTAATTGAAAATATTTTACCACCAACTATTAATATTAAGAGCCAAAAAGGGGTTTTACTGTTACTGTTGCAATGCTATTCTTTTTTTGTCAAAACTTCTTGGTAAGTTCTTTTGTAAATATTTGTAAAATATTGTGTACATATTCAATTTTACAACCTCCATTAAGAAAGAGGAGATATCTACACTAATGTTTATAATTTTTATTTTTATCACAAACTGTTTATACTATTTTATCATTAATTGGTGTGAAAATTAGGTCGAGATAAAGAGAAAGATGTATTGTTAGTATTGAAAGCTTTTTTGGCGTATAATTTCTATTCGGTTACTTTTATTACAAGTGTTGCCTTGCATTTATTCAGAGTTAACATTTATTGTTATATCCGAGTTTTAAAAGCAGTAAATACATAATTATCATAGTGTCTTTCCGTGCGTTCACCCGTAAGACTTATTGTTCCTAAGTCCGTCCCACAAAAAGTAACTGAATTTCAATGAAAATTTCAAAATGTTATGGTTTGTGAGCCCCTTATTTTGATTCATTTGCGGTTTCTCTGAAAAATGGACCCATTGGTACACATCATGATATAAGTTTTCTGGTTGTAACTCCTTCCAAACTCTTTGGGCAATTTTACTGAAAATTAAAAAAAAAATTCAAAGTGAGCACCTCTTATTTTAATATTTGTTCCGAACGAAATTTATGATTTAACTTAGCAAAACATGGACTTGATCACTGTTTCTAATATATGGACCCTTTGATGGTCGCATCCCCTTCTGGTGTAAACTACCGGATCTAATTTAGTGAAAGTCAAAGAAAATTCATTATATGATGCTGTGTGAATCCTGCTTTGATTGTTTTTCCGAACTTTTATTTGGGACTTTCTTGCAAACTCGGTAGTTTGCCATTGCCTCCCTTAGGGGAGAGCGAATATTATTAGTTAATGGTTGCTCAGGGTTTTTCTATCTTAAAGTTGCAGCAATAGATTGTAAAAAGCAAATTTCACAGAGTTTGTTTCTTGTGTACTATAGAGAACGTAGAAAATCTCCCCGGGCTTGAATACGTATTCCTATATTCTTACAGTTATGATGTATTTCTTTTTGAAATAACTAGCTCCGCCTTCATTTTCCTTTTTGGCCATTGTCTTAATTGAAAATTATTTAGCAGTTCATCTGTTCATTATCTGCCCTATTTAAGCTATTTGAAACAGACAAGTCTTTCAACAAAATCTCGATGTGCCCTTTGTTTGTTTAAACACAGTGGTTAATTTTGTACGTATAACTGTCGAGCAACTTATGACATATTTTCTTAGATTTCTGTGCCCGTGTACATCTGAAATTTGTTGACCTTCCCCGCATTTGCGTGCTTCAATGAACATACTCCGCTCAAACAGGTGCTAGGAGCCGTCTTAAACTTACAGTGAGGTGCGAGATATTACTCCTTGTTAAAGGCCTTGCTCTGAGATGGAGAACAGTAAACAAAGCGCTGTTTATTTGCTTGGAATTTACTTTCATATCAGATATTTTTGTGTCATGAAGATTTACACCATATCCCCTTTTTTCTATTTACAGCGGAAACTACGATATATCCTAGGGCTATGGCTTCACGTGGCATGAAGCGCAAGTTGTGACGTCATAAATACCGTAGATTAAGCACTGGTAAAAGGAATATTAACATGTCGTACGAAAACATATGATCTGACGATAGTTGTATTTCAGAAAATAAAAACATCGTTTATATGGAGATTATTGCATGGATCTTTCCGTATTGTATCCCGTATCGACCAGACACGTCAATATCATCCCGAGATCTTAAGCGCGAGGGATAATATTGATCGGGGGTTGACACGGAATGTGATAGGAAAGAGTTATCATGTTTATAAAATACAGTAATAGTTTTGACGATGTGACGTGATCAATGTCATTTAAAGGAGTATGAAAAAGGGGTGATGATATCGATATCGTTCACTGTATTCAAATACTTTCAGCGTTGTCTGTTTATCGCGTTAACCACGTGCTAAGTTGTAAAGAAAATCGTCTACCGTATACTCAAAATATTACATTTAGTAAAAATTATAAGCTTTAATGATTAATTATACTTTATATATAATTTTGGGGATTGATTGTTAAAGAAGAAGTCTAAGAATTTTGCGGATTTGTCACGCATTTGCGAAGTTTTCTATTCGTCGGTCTATTTACCAATCAATTTCAAATTTTACCACGGTATTTGCGAAAACGTATTTGCCCGTTTTAGCCTCGCGAGCCTCTTCCCGCGAAAATTGTTCAGAAGTTTTGGTGTTTGTCTGTCAATCCATCCTGCGTTTCAGGGTCATATCGATAATTATTAATCTGCAAGCCCAGAATCTTGTCATTATCAATGCACACGTGGAAGAATATTAACGATATTATTTTTAAATTTAAAGGCATTTGTTGCTTTATAAAACATAAATAAGCTCTTCAAGTCACAGCTGTTATATTGCTTCATTTTGGCACCAAAAATAATTCCCATTGCACTCTAAAGTAAATGAAAAGCGTTGATGGCAAGGTAACATTGTCGAGCTTACGATCTTGTGGCCTTGTGTGGAGGTAGTCTGTCAACGATAAAATATAATATGCGTTGTAATAAAACAGATATATCATGTTTTGGAAGCTCGTGAAATTTTGTCGTCACTTGACTGATAATTTTCGCAAATACCCCCATCAAAATATAATATATCTGGTCAACGTATCATTTTAATACACTTTTAATTTCTTAAAAAGAAAAAAGATAACTTTTGTTAGTAAGTAAGTTATCCATGTTTGTTCGGTAGACGATTTTCACTATTTTGGCAAAGGGGTGATGGTACAAATACAGCCGTCGATTTTTTTAACAATAACGCATGTGTAAAATTTTCTCATTTTACTACTTATAAAAAGTTACATACACAAAATAAACAAATACCAATATCTGTAGATAAAACATCTTTTAGCATAGTACTTATTATCGCAATTACGATTACAGGAGACTAAAATTAGCTGCCCCACACCGGCACTCCACATCCTTCCCTTAAGCTGCCCCACACCGGCACTTCAAATCCTTCCCATTAGCTGCCCCAACATCGGCACTCCACATCCTTCTCTTGTGAAAGCTATCGGTTTTTTCTTCGTATGTATAAAGACAGCTTTATTTTTTTGTTTTTCTTTGGGTAACACTGAAGCTGAATGAATGTCAGGCTTCACTCATAACATTGAAAAGACATTTGTAAATTAAACATTATTGTATTATTTTAATTTCAAGTCTTCTTTTTCCTAAAATGATGTTGTGTTACGGCTGCAGAGGTAACAGTTTTAAATGATTTATATTTTCATGCGGTCAGGGTAACCTATATTTCGTCTTTAGCCGTAACTATGAATGTGTGCATAATAATTAATCATCAGATAAAAAGTGTTTGCATTATCATGTCGAAAATTAATAAATATCGTTATCACGACATTTGTTTGCCTTTCAATAACAGAAAAAAAAACGTTTTGAATATATATAACCGGGGTTTTCCGGCTATACAAATAACTTCAAAAAGGAAAACCGGACAGTACCAGACCCATGGTCAAAATTGAATATTAACATAACAAACATATTAATGCAGAACGTTTTCATTGCTTATTGAAGGATTAGTCCTTGTTTTTCATTTCCTACAGGGAAAATAACAAATAATTTGTTCAAAATATTAACCATAGTGTCGACGTTTCGACCAAACAGGTCTTCATCAGGAAAATGTCCTTGCCCAAATTACATGTTGTTTGCCTTTTGATTATGTACTGCCATTTAAATCCAAATGCTATTTTTGTCTCTTTACATGACGTCATAACAGTATCCTTGACGTCCTCCTTCTATGAGTCATAGTACATTTCATGAACGGAAATGATGCAGTCTGTTTCCTTTGTTCTCCTTTCACATTTGCACCAAAGGGTTTTAATGTATTTAATCCACTTTGTTTCTATTGTTCTCCAAAAGTATGGTGACTTTTCATATATTTGTTGTAATACTTGAACCGTCATAACATTTTTTGTGTGGTTGTCACCATTGAAATTGTGTGACACAGTCTTGTCTCTCATATGGGATATGTCAGCCAGGTGTTTTTTGATTCGTTCTTGTAAAGTTCTTTCTGTTTCTCCTACATATATATACCTGCCATATGTTTTACAGTGAAGACCATACTAGTATATCAAATTTTCCATTTGGTATCCATAGACGTTGTCTTAAATGTAAAATTGTTTTGTCTTGTCAATGTTGTTAATGTGTTTACCTTTTCTCATTATTTTGCAGACATCACAATTTTTTTCTCACAAGCCTTTGCTGTTTCTTTTGTCATATTCTTCGTAACCTTGTTTAGTTTTTCCGTGAACGATAATGTCTTAAAAGGTTTCTATCCCTTTTGTATGCTATAATTGGTGGATCTGGGAAGACTTTCTTCATATAATCACAATGATGTAAAATGTCCATCCATTTATTTACTATTTCATGGATATTTGGTAGAAAATCATTATATGTAAGTACAAGCGGAACTCTTTCAAAGTTCTGCTCTTTCGTACTCTTTCTTTTTAGCAAATCTTTCCTACTCAGATTGTCTGCCTTCTTTAGTTGTTTCTCAATAAATTTACCACTATATTCTCTTTTTCTAAGTAGTATTTTTAGTTCTGTTCTATGTCTATAGAAGTCCTTTTCATTGCTACATATTCTTTTTAATCTTAGCGCCAGCCCAAAGGGAATAGCTTTCTTTGTATTTCTTGGATGGCAGGATTTTGAGTGTACATATATGTATTTATCTGTCGGTTTGCTGTAAAGATCTGTCTTGAAGTTGTCCATTTTTAATTATATTTATACCATAGTGTCCAAAAATTCTATTTTATCATAACTCCATCTTAGTTCGACTTTTATGTTTTTATTTATTGCATTGGCAAAGTCATGGAATTCCATCAGTTAATCCTTTCCCTCTGTCCATATTCCAAAGCCATCGTCAATAAATCTCTTATAAAATAAAGGTTAATTCTCATGTTTATCTAACCCTTTATCCCATTCTCGCATGTAAGTACAAGCAAAATGCTCCCTTAATTTTGAGAATTTTGAAAGGATCCGATAGCTACCCTTTCATTCTGTACATAATCTTGTTTTAAGAGTTTAAAGTTGTTTCCCTCTAGAACTATCCTAATCATTTCCATTACACCCTTTCACTTTCTTGGCCTGGAGTGCCTTGTTTTTCACATGTTTTGAGCCCTTCGAGTCTTGGCATAGATGGATACAATTTCACCACGTTGATGCAAAAAAGTATGCTGTTATTTGGTAAAGGTTGCTTTATTTTCAAAAGTTTATTTAGCAAATCTGTTGTATCTTTGATGTAGCTTGGCATATTTGACACAAAAGTATCTAGTTTTTTTCTGCGATTTCAGCTATATTTTCTGTTGCAGTTCCTATACCATTGACAATTGTTCTGTAAGTTGTATTTTCTTTGTGAATTTTTGGATTTCCTTTCAGTTTTGCAGGATGTGGGTGCTTAGGTATCAGGTAATGTTTCATGTTGACAGTTATAGTACCTTCTATGAATTACCTGATACCTAAGCACCCATGTCCTGCAAAACTGAAAGAAAATCCAAAAATTGTGGGCGGAGTTTCCTTTATCTTAGGAAACACTTAAGTTAAGATGTTTTATGAATACCACTTAGGTGAAATGGGCTGAGTTTCCTTAACTTAAGTGTTTCCTTAGCAAAATCTTAACATAAGTAGTGTTATGAAAATGGCCCCTGTGATATCTTCAACGAATGTGAAAATTCCATTTTCCCGGAGTTGAGCGTAGAGAGCAAGGGAAATGACTTAGACGTAGAACTTCTCACATCCCAGAACCATTATTAATTATTTCACGTTAATTTGTCTTTCAAATCAATCACCTAGAACAATTAAGGTATCGGAACAGATTTCTGCGCGTCAGCTGTTTACAAAATGCTCGCCACAAATTAAAATATTTGAATGATTGTATTGGTGACGAAAAAACAAAGATATTAAAATTAGAATAAATGTCTTTATTTTAATTATGGTATAATATGTAAGAAAATGAATAAAACAGCTATTTAAACAAAACCACCAATGCTGACTATTTTCCGGGCGCATTTTGGCAAGTTTATATTTGCCGGAAAATTTCTTAAGTCGTCTTAAGGATCAACTTCCCAAAAAGGAAAGAGAAGGAGAAAATTTTCGGATTTTGATATCTTAGGGTTTTTGAATAGAACTTTCAGTTTAAGACAATCACGAAATGGGTTTGAAATAAGCCAGTTCCGTAACGGACATGTTTTCATGTTGCACAATTATAAAACAGCTTGAAATAGGATCAAAATAAGAAAGTTCCGTACCGGATATGTTTTCATGTTGCACAATTACATAGCTTCTTGCGGTTTCCCGTCATTCCTCACAATTTGTGAGAAAAGAACTGAACTGTATTTTTTATATTTTATTATTTAAAGTGGTGTTTACATGCTTTCGAGATGACTATACATGATGAGGTCTGATATTGCCATTCTTACCCTACTGAGATGTCAAAGTTTGCTGAGAATAAATCAAAAGCTGGTGTTTTAAAGGAAATTTTTAGCAGGCTGGTTGCTATGGAATTTATCTATTTTGTAATGGCAACCCATATCAAGCGGATCTATGAGTCATACATATTTGAAATTAAGTATACACATGTGAAGACATCAGAGATAAAAAAAAACAACAGGAAGATTTAAAAATGCCTTACATTTTTTGTCATGCAAAAATTGGGTCCATAAACGAAATGTTCGGGCAAAAAAATTACATGCAAATTTCCAAATATATATTGTTCAAAATGTTTTAGGGTAGTTTACGATTTTGTATCAAATCTCGTAAGTTATTTTTTTATATTTAAGAACAAGCTTCATGAGGGTGGTTTACGATTTTTTTATCGAATCAAGTTAATTATATCTTCAAATTCAAGAAACGAACTTCAGCGAGTTTCTTAAATTTGAACTATTACTAACGAGATTTGATAAAATTAGTGAACCACCCTTGATCATTGTTTAACATTTTTCTCTTATGATTATCTCTATTTCAAATTGCCTAATTGTTGTCGGGAGGTACAAGCAAAAAAGAACTTCGTAATATCAATCTGTTTGATGAAAATGTCTTGCTGACGTATGACGTTGCAGTGCGTGACGTTTAACGTCAAAACAAAGTAGGCTTGATTTTTCGTAGTATTCATCATATATTTTGGTAGCTGTAGGGTTCTACCAGATGTAATACCCTCACTATTCAAATTTTCCAAATTTAAAGTTTTTTTGGTTTAGAGTATTAAAACGTTACTTTTACGTTACACATTTCTTTCAGCTTTTCCATAAATGTGCGATTTAGACTAAGAGCAGGGGATAAAATCGTTATCTACGTTAATATCTGTAGCTATGGAGATTTTAACACCCCCTAGGTACCCTGTAAACCCTTCGGCTTCGCCACAGGGCGTTCATGGGCACTTCAGGGTGTTAAAATCTCCATATCTACGGATATAAACGTAGATAACTGATAATATTACTGAACCATATACATATTTAGTGAAGTATCGAAGATTCTTGATTCTATATATTATGCATCAAAATTAAGTATAGAATAGTTTCACCAACCAATCTTTTGAATTTGTAATTTGCTTCTAAATACAGTGTGGTCGCCGACACCAGGAACACGGCAAAATTTCAAAAACAGATTCCTTCCGTAGAAAATGAAATGACCGGACAGATTCAAAGGTAATGTATCAAAAACGAATAAAATTGAAAGATATATGACTGTTGGATATGCAACTGATTTCAGTTCGAAGCGGTAGATTTTCTTGATTTATTTCAATGAGTTATCCTCTGTTGGTGGATCATGTCCGTAAGGGTATTCACCAGTCGAACTATCTTTTCATAAATCTTGTATCAATATTTTAGCCCTGACGGTGATTGGACTAAGTAATTCATGCGAATCAAATATTTTTTACGAAAACTTCAAGATCTCTATTTTCGTCATATTGTCCATGGTCACGCTTTAATTTCTTGTGATTCTTGGAAAAACGTCGTTGCCTATTGATCGTTCCTCAAAATGGAAATAATGTTGTCTACATAAATATCTCTCTGCATCAGTTCTGCCCAACTGTTGTCGTATAATTGCAAATGGAGTTGAGCATAAAAAGTGAGCATGTAGCTTCCTAAATCTGAAAGTCTGCAGGTCTCTGCTATGGTTTTCACATAAAGTCTTAAGTCTAAGATCGATCGTAAGTTTAGAAACTTCAAAGGAAAGATAATTGTGACGTCATAATTTACGATAGAAATTACACTTTTGACATTTTGTGAAATTGACTGGTTTGGTTTATTTAAATTACTTAACCAAAAGAAAAGAGTAAAGTCTCGATCAATTTCGTTAAAGCATACACGAAGAAAGACTTTCACTTTGTCTGCTGTTATGACAATCGAGTGAATTCTAAAACGCATCAAAATTTTGTTCAAGTCGTTGAGTTTTGGGCATCTCGATCAAACAATCATTTCATCTCGGATTTTGAGTTAACTGATGACATCTACAAGCGTACACAATGCAAATCGGCGTTGTACTGGTGTCCTTATCTATTGGGATGTAAGGAATGTACTATGATTTATAGGGTATTTATTTCGTTTCTTCGACTTTTTCGTTCCAGTTTCGAAAATATCGTTCTATATTTTTCAAAAGGTCCGCTTTTTTTCGCAATATACGAATTACGTTCTCGGTTCTTCGCTTTGCAACGTTCTTATTTGACGGCAATTCATCATAGTTTTCTTTCTAGGGTTGCTAGTAGGTACCCAAATTATTTTGCTTTTTATTAAAAGACAATGATAAAGTTCACACGTGTGTGCAATTAGTCAATAAAGAAATGCAAATGGTTATATAGTAATCAACAATTTTATACCCTTCTTATACCAGAAATTTTGCCTTAGAAAAATACGGGAATTCGGTCGTTAGTTTTCAATATAAGGTCATGATGTACACTGTAACATAATAGCACGATCTGTAACTAACTCAAATTGGAATTTGCCTTAAATCTAGTTTTAATTTATGTTCTCATTATAAATAAGATGTACATTATAAGACGTGTCGAATCTTTCATTGATTACTTTCAATAGTTTATTACAGTATACTAAACGTCGTATAAACACAGGATTCCTGTTACTTTTTGAAAATAGACTGAAAACGAAATATTGTTGAGGACAATGTTACAAATACTACCAGTTCATGTGGTGAAGATTGCTTCGCCATAATTATTACCCGTTTGGTCAGAATAGCCTTGCCATTCCTACATTATATTCACCGTTTGGTGAAGATTGCTTCGCCGTAATTTTAGTAATAAGCCCGTTTGGTGAGAATGGCCTCGCCATTTATTACTTTGTCCGTTTGGTGAAAATTGTCTCGCCTGTCGTTGCAGTCATAACCCGTCGAGTCCCGTAGTTTTATTTTTTTTTAGAATACCTAATTTTTCGGTTGTTGAAAAACTGTTGCCATATAATTTCATAATATTCGGCTAAAATTCACCAAAGAACAGCCGATTTCGCGTTGAGAAACTTACACAGAAAATCTATATAATTTGAGCGAAGGTCTACCATCTTTTACCGTGTCTGAAATACATAACTTGCTAGCGCAATTGTCAGATACTGATTCAAGTTCGTGTTTGAGTGAGCAATCGCTAACAGACGACGAAACAGAGCTTTACGCTTTGAATTCCACAAGAGTTAACTCCCGTTCACCGTCAGCAACAGTTTTCCTAGCATAACACCTATACTACACAATAACGAAGAAGTTTTAAATTATGAAACCATTCAGAATTTAAACAACGAATCATATTTGAGTCCCCCAAAACTTACCAGATACATGATTGATTGATTGATTGTTGTTTAACGTCCAGTGGCAAATATTTCATGCATATTCAGGACGGAAACTACGTCAATATGTAGACTGTAACAAAGGGACCGGTTAGGTAGGGACTTTTAGACTGCCACTGTAAAAATTGCGGGTTGGATAGGGGCGGAAAATTTAGCCTTGTAACTGGCCG
>JAULBM010034318.1:0-10977 GCA_032357055.1 Geukensia granosissima
AGGTGATAGGATACAGTGATCTGTACAGGTAAGTTTAAATCAACTACCTAGACCACTCGGCCACCCAGGCCCCCTAAATTGTCGTCTTTGGTCCCTCTGTTTTGTTGTCTTTTGATCCCGAAAGTTAAAAAGTGGGACACTCAGGAATAAACGGATTACTCAACTACATCAATATCATAACAATCCATATTTCCAAACATTTCAATTTCCACATTGTTCAACAAATATATTCCACAATCCTCGACACAATTTTTATGATGTTTTTAATTGTAATAATCAACAGTGGGACCAACATAATGACACTCTAAAAATAGAATCATTTTGACCTTTATTTCACAATATAAATCAAATATAATAAAAAAAGATCTGATAATCATTTATGGAATACAAGTTAACTAATGTTGCAAGAAATTGTGATTTCAAGGTCTAACCTCATATCCAGGTCTAACCTCATATCCAAAACAAGTCTGAAATTCAAAACATTGTAAAAGAAGTACTCTTATGTAAATGAAGTACTCTTATTTTTCAGAAATTTTCCAACTAAGGCCAAAGTTGTGTTTTTCTTTGTTTTGCGTCAGCTTCTGGTAGGTTTTTGAGGTATTTTTTGCAAAAACACACACAAAGAAAAAAATTCAAAAATGGACAAATGTTGCTTAGCACTTTTAAGATGAACAACACTGAAAGAAATATGTGGTGTTTTGATAAAACACACAGATATATCACTTAAATATCCTTTCCATCTAAAACTTACTTTAAGAATTGGCATCGACCCTGGAAGTGTTGTGCATAAAAGATTATATATGTGTTTTTTTATATTGTGTGTGATTTTTCTGCTTGCTGTATGGTAGGTTTTCAAATTTTACTTGACGCAAAACAAATAAAATAACAGACACAGCTTAATCAAAATATATAATGTTTTCGGTGGAAAACAAATTAGTCAGTTTGTGCACATAATTTTTAGACTCTCCTTTTAATATGAATACATAAATCTAATTTAAGCTGCATATAATTTAAAGAAATACATGCAGACCTTCAATAATTTAAAACCTTTAATTTCAGAAAAGTTATTCCCAAAATAATTTAAAACGATAAGCTTAACTCCTGTCGTAAACTTTGTTTTTGTTTTCTTACCAGTTTAATATAATCTTTCATATAACTTACTAATTCATATCATCCAAAATTCTTGTCTAATTTCAGTAATACCTGCATGTATAATTCTCAAAAAAGAATACAATTTAAGATGCGTGCTACATGAATAGGTTTGCATCCTGCAATTGGATTCGGTAAGATTTTCAAATCTTAAACAACTTCATTTACAGCCCGATGAAATCTCTTTATAATTCTGACAGGACGTTGGTACTTTCTAATAAATCCCACCGTACAGTCTAAATAATCAAGATAAATGCAGTCTATTGTAATTTCTTAAAACTTTTGAGGTATGCATATTATTTGTTTCACGGCTTTAAAAGAATTGATTCTTGAAGATATATTTTTTGTAGAGTTTAGACTTTGCTTAATAAAAATTTCCAAAAGTAGCAAGGTATGTGCAGGTTCCTAAAACGGAGACATACCAAAGTTTTATTAAACTTTTATTATCAAGGCACCGATCAACACAATATCTTCCAAGCTTGTCCAGTCTTCTAACTTGTTCCCGAATCTTAGTTTCGTCGACAGTCAAAGAAGCACTTAATATTTTCCTTATCATTTAAAAATGGAAATCTTTAATTCTTACTACCCCTTGTTTAGGGAAAAATATTTTAGGGGTTTCCCCTTTCCTCTCTCCATGGACATTAAATTCACTATATTCATTGTCAGATCCAAGTGTTTCTGTTTTTTATCTTTCATAACTTTCATGAATTTCATATTTCAAAAAAAAAAATTCGCATCTTGTCTTCAAGATCTTGTTTGGTTTTTTTTTCAAAAAATTTGACATGAGTTCGCAAGATACATTTTCTTTAATTCTGTTAATTTATTGATTTACCCCTCTCGGTGGAGGATCGTTTTGTTTTTTTTTTTTTGTGAATTTCAAAATAAATTTAGATTTATTTTATATGATGTGTTGTGTATTTTTTACAGTTAATTGTAATTATGGAATAAATTCAGATAGTTATTACTCTTATCAGCATATTTTTTCAATAAGTTAATCATTAGTAGTATGAAATACTATTCGAACCAAAATGGAAAAATTCGATATAATTTTTTTATCAGATAATCATATCTATTACACATGAGTGAATTTTACGGTTTCTTCTAAGTTACCATATACCCAGCAGCCACAAATTTCTGTTTATTTCTAATAAAGTGGGCGGTTTCAAAGAATATTTGTTAATTTTTATTGGCTCAAAATGACCGATCAATCATTATTCCGACAAAAGTGAAAAGTGATTTTAACAGGCTTAGGATTATCTAAATAAGGGAAAGTGTGATGTTTTTTTAGTTAATGGAAAGAACTCCACGGTTTATCATTATTCTCAGTTCATTTAAACACACACTTAAAGTTATATCGCACGACTAAAGGACAGGAGTAGTGGTTTATACAAAGTATTATTTTTAAAATCTTGCATTTAAGATTTGGAAATATGCATCATTTACCGTATTACTACAGTCCGGAGCAACTTAAATCTTATCATAACGGTATTTTATCAGCGGCAGCGGCGGCTGCGGGTAGCAGTTCGTTATTCAGTATAGATAACATTCTGGCTCCAAGACCGATAGTGCCACCTAGACCTTACTTCCCGTATCCAAGCTTGCCTCCGACTCCACATGACATATTTGGTAAGTTCTTATGTTGGTGTCGTTTAATTGTGGTTCTCCCATAAATTTCGTATCAGTAGTGTCTTTTTGAACAAGAGTTCAATTTTCTTCTTTTGATAAATTAGGTTTCTATTTTTTCAGTACTTATGTTTTGAGGAACAAAATTATAAAGTTTTGGAAAACATTTTAAATGTAAAAATTAAAGAAGTATATTAATTTAATCATTTATCTATCTATTTTGTGTGTGCATATTAGATGTGTATTTTCACGAATCAAGAAAATGCATTTTACAACTCGTGTTTAAGCTGTTTACTAAGTAAAAACTACTACAACTTAACTTGCAGTATGATTTTTTAATTAATGACAATCTTGAAAAAAATCATAAAAATGAGAAAACCTTTTTAATGGTGAAAATAAAACATATCAACAATTAAAAACTTCAAAATCTAGAAATTCAGCAAGGAATGACGAGCTCTAAATCGCCCTCGTGAATTGCAAGTTTAACAGGTTAAATCAAAGGCTAAAATAAATTTGACAATGAAAAACATGGAGTTGGTGGTGGGGGGGGGGGGGGGGGGGTTATGATATTTTCATGGAACTTTGATTCTCCGTAAGATATCGAGAACAATTCATAGTAACATAAGACTCAGTAACTGCGTTCCTGTAATATGTGAATTTGTCATGGCAAGTATAAAGATGCAACGCAACACCGACATTTCCATAATTTAAAGAACTGTTTATGGAGAGTAGACGGAAAAGCAACTTCGTCTTGGAATGTTATATGTTAAAGAATTCTTCTAAAATCGCTGTTCGGATGATGTTACATGATTAATGTAGTTAATTCGTTTTATAAAGTAAATCATGGAGAATTTTCTTCGACTAAACTTTCAAATAACTTATGGATTTTATATCGAATCAAAAACTTGTATGGATTTGTCTGCGTGGATAATGCACGTAGGGTTTAGTATTACCCCGACTGAATACAAAATAGGAAGAAATGGTCCGCGACACTTAATTCCACAGGCCAAATTTAACAAGGTGACAGTGAAATGTTTTCATCTTGTAATAAAACAATAAAAATATTGTTATGAATGTACATTTACCCACCAGCAATGATGCAATATTGAAAAAATTCGGTGATGTAGTTTCCACAAGAATTTTTTATTCTGTATCATCATGATTAGAGACCTATATATTTTTATTGGTTGCATTTTATATATATAGTTTAATACAGATATCTTAGTATCCAAATTTAAAATAATAAATTAAGAATATTAAAATTAAAAAATAATAAAAATGTTGAGTTTTACTTAGGCGATTGACAATGAAAGAAAAGTTGATTTTCTCACGACTACATATTTTAGATTATTAGCTCTATTTGTTCTTTATAAGATGTTATTTCTTTATTGGATTATGATAAGAAGAATTTGTAAATGATAGTACAAAGTTAAGTTAATGAAGTATATGATTTTAAAGAGTTCTGATACAGCTAAACAAACAACTCTGTTAGTACAGCTTCATCAATACTGTTAAGGATTATCTCTGACTTTCTGCTTTAAATCCGGATTATCCCTTCAAGTATAGAAATGCTCTTTATTCCTTTTATGAATTAAGTAATTTGTCTATATATTGTTTTAATAGATAAACATGATTAGTAAAGATAATTCAAATTGTTTACTTTACAATTTTCACTAACACCCACCCATTTTGAAATTGGATTAAAATATTATATTAATAACTTATAAATTTCTTTGATGTTTTGTTTAGATAATTATATATAGAACACGTAGAAATGTGTAATCGTGTGTGATATGCATTTTGGCTGACAATAAATCTTAATGGATGCATAATTTGGTAATTAAACCACGAATTTGAAATTTTGAACTGATATGTGAGAAAGAAAATGATGACATAATGTTATCATCAATGATTCAAATATAGCATAAACCCTAATACATGTATTGCATTAGAAAAATCACACTAAAATTTGTATAAGGAAAAGTGGACGAATTTAAATTTTGTGTAAGAACTACTCATATTTTCTTTCAATAATCAATTTTATCTGTCAGTTAAAAATAAAATGTATATATATTTTTGCAGCAGCCTACGGACACTTGCCCGGTCTGATTAACCCAGCCGACTTCGTGAGAGCTGGTCACAAACGTAAACGACGTCATAGGACGATATTTACCGAGGAGCAGTTGGAGGAACTTGAGAAAACCTTCAATAAAACGCACTATCCTGACGTAATGTTGAGAGAAGAACTGGCCATGAAGATCGATCTGAAAGAGGAAAGAGTAGAGGTTAGTATGAAGTGCAACCACAAAATTTCACTTCTATTTTTGCAGACAAACAACACACTCCTGCTGCAAACGACTATTTCAGTATTTGTAGGCCTTCATATTAGAGAATGATTATAGGTGACTGTATCCGTGGTGCTTGTAGCACTCAATTCTTTACAAAACTGTCATTATAGAATTGGTTTTATGTGCGGTTAACTTCCTATGAATATAGATAGATGCGATAAACCTCTAATACGTTTGTTAAGTGAATCACCATAAAAATGAAATTTTAGGGCGGAAGTTGCAAATCTCCGTCTACTATGTAAGTGGTACCTGCTGATGACGCGATAGTCCTTTGAATTTGTACCATGTAACTAACTTGCCATTTAATTGATTCTGTCAAAATTTAGGGATTTTATTGAAGATTAGTTAAAATGATGTGAAGGGTAGAATAAATGTCCGTTCTACCTAACTACGGGACGATATAACTGGCCCGCGGCAAACCGAACGTCCTTTCACACCTGGCTTTTAGTCGAACAGAAAAGACCAACCGATAACAGCTTTCCGTATTAAATTCAATAGGGAATCAGAGTAAGATTTTACGATAAAACAACTGATATTTTTTGTGCTCTTGGATGTCTCACAGGGGTTATACCTCTAATAGTAATTAAATCATAAAATTATTAATGAGTGATGATGTTGGTGTACATGAATAGAACGTTTTATCTGTGGATACCATCATCAAAATTCGTTACAATTCAACTGCTTTTAACGCAATTAAAACAATGTTGTATAAATAAAACAAACGAATTAATGTGTAAAATCGTTTAATCTTCTGATAACATCTAGATGCGTTTAATTATATTCTCCAGTCGCAAATTGCGATCGAGTTTACCTCGCTATATCAATTATTAATTAGATTTCTCTAAAAGTCTGCATATAATGAACCATTTTTCTTTTTTAGGTTTGGTTTAAGAACCGACGTGCCAAGTGGAGAAAAACAAAGAGAGAAGAAGAGGCAGCAAAACGTCTAGGCGACGCTGCCACATCAACAGCAACCAAACCATCAGACGACACCTCTTCACGCGCATTGTTAAATGAATCTCACGAAAATGAGGACGAAGACGACGACGACAACGATAGTGATTCGTTGTCCGACAGAAGTGTGGATTCCCCTAAAATAGACGTTATAAACGACAATTCTGACGTTCAAAACGACATTTCAAAACCATGCGACTTATCAAAACATCGCCACAAACAACACAAAACAAAACCATCATAATAGTACCTTATCCACAATGCTTTATTAACATAGTGCCGAGATTGAGAAATCTTATATTTTAATTTTCATTATTCATTTCGCTCCGAAGTTCTATATAAATTGTTGTATATGTCTCACGGATTTGAAATCCATTGAAATAATCAATGCTATTTATGAGCTGTTTGTATTATACAAGGTTACCGTGTTTGTAAGGCTGTGAATGTGCGTGCGTGTGTGTGTGTGTGTGTGTGTGTGTGTGTGTATGTGTGTGCGTGAAAGGATGTCGAAAAAGTATTTTGTCTGTATGTTGGTTTGTAATGTTACAGAAATATCCAGTTGTGATGGTTTATTATTGTTTAAGACATATAATACTTGTTAATAAATATATTGGAACATACTCATTGTAGATTTTCAATGATATTGGAACTTAATTATGAGACACATGCATTAGGCATGTCTTCAACAACACGATTCCAGTTGGTTGTTCACCTGCATTAAACACACACACACACGAACTAAATAATCTAAACGTATAGCTAGAGTCATACAATTTGCCCCAGAATATTACGATATTTGTCGTCAAGATTGGATAGCTCATAGAAGTATGAATAGGAAAATCACAACAATAAGGATGACACGACTATAATACAACATGAAACTCATACAAAAAGTAGCAGAAAAGCTAGAGAGACACATACATATACAATGCAGACATTTTCGACCCGAACAAAATGAGCCATAAATAATCAAAACATTATAATAGGGAAAAACAAACACCTTTGCCATCGACAGTCGTTAACACTATATAAACATGTGCCGAAAGTTATCACAAGGCTAAAATATTTGTGTCAGTTTAAAAAAAAAGAATTATATCAAGGGGTTGAAAACGCTCTGTGAGACTCAAGTCCGTTGAATGAAGGCCACGTCAAGAGAGTCCGTTGACCGAGTAGTGTACATGTATGTTGACAAGAAAAATGAGTAAAATACAACAAAAATTCACTTTAATAATAGATATTGCAAAAATACTGCAACGTTTTAAAGATTTATTTATATCTCAAAATTGTTGTTATTGATAAATAAACCAAAATAATGTTTTTTTTTAAACAAACGCATACTTTCTGAAAAAAACTTAAAGACATGAAATTACCAAACAATAAAATCACACACACAGAAATGTAAATGTTCAATACTGATTATATTAAAGACGCCATAAACCAAAGCAAGATTAGTTTTAATATTGCTACTTTAAAGTATAGTGAAGAGCTGAACATAAAAATAGAAAAATTTTATATTGTGGACAAATTAATATTAATACTGTTAACGATTTGAACACGTAAGTTTCAGACTGTTAATTATAATTACTTGGCCTTTGTGAGCGAGTTAATAGGTCTTTTGCAATAGTTATTCGTAGGCTTAAGATAATTTAATCCAACATTTTATTCATTTTAGCTGTCAAGCAAAATGCAAGTTATGTTAGCTGCATAAAAATTCAAAAAGCAAACAACAAGAGAAAAACAAACAAACAAATCAAATGAAAATATATCATGCGAAACCGCATAATTAAACGTCCAAGGTATTTGTTGATTACGAAATCACGCTGTTGCATAGATGGTCTACAAAGCCCTCTAACAAATTATCCACTATTTTAAAGACCTTTAAAACGTATAAATAATGTAAATACCAGTACATCCAGCTCATGATGTTACTTTTACATAGCCAGCAATCTCGGCACTCCTGTGTTTTGTGATATACTATTTGTTTAATCGAAAGTAAAAAAGGCAGAAAAATATTTTGTTTAACTGGCTTTCCATGTTTATTCACAAAACTGTAGTGGCGTTCTTTTCCTGACTCCTAGCTGTCTTTGACAAAGAAATTCTCTTTTGAATCGGTTTGCATATTCCTCTCGCGACGATTTATAAGCTTAACTTGGTAAGCTATTGTCATCACATTTTGTCTGAGGTCTGTTAATCCGTCCACAATTTACATTTTATGTTCCTCCCTGAAACTGCTTAGGTAACTTAGAAAAATCTCAAAAATGTTCATTGGATGGCCCGTAGAAAACTTAGGTTTTTTGCCGATCGGATGCCAGTGAGAGATGATACATTCTGATTTGGTGAAACTTTAAATCTTTAAATTTTGTAAAAAAGCACCAAGCCGATTTATTTTTCATGTTTTGTGTTGCCCTAGAGATACAAAAGAAATTAAATCGGAAATTAAAGATAACCACAACGGTTGGACTTAGTTAAGCAATGGACCTTATGGAAATTTCCTCTCATCTAAAACTCCAATGCCAATGGAAATGATGTGTTGTTTTGGAGTGTCCTCAACAAAAGTTATTTGTTCGTGCCAATGGGAAATTGGAGACGATTGCCGTAGCCATAATTGTTTTAATGCGATTTTTTAAAATGATGTTTTGATACGTGTTTGACATAAGAAGACTAAATCTATCTGGTTCAACAGAAAATACAAACAAAATACACCTTTTACCATGCAATAAGTAATTATCCATAATTGAGCGATGCAGGATTCTGGGAGCTTTGTGCTTTCTTACAGCGCAGGAATTTACGTTCACTTATTCGTTTAATTAAAACCTGTAATCTACATTTCCAGATACAAATAAATCCTAAGACTTTTGGATTTTGAACAATGTGAGGTTTTTTGCTCATGCATTTTCATTTTCTCTGATAATCTAAAATATTTTTTCAATAAAACGGTAGTGAATTTTGCGATATTGAAGGAATCAGGACCTTTACATTGCATTCTATATAATTCATTTCACCCATTTATAGAAATGGAAGTTATTTCCACAGTAAAATATGAAAATCTGTATGTTTTTTTTTTATAATAATACATAACAATACGCTTTGTATATTAAAATGAATAAACCTGATCTGGTTTTTTTAATCATGTTTAAGTTCACTATTGGTATTGTGGATGATTCAAAGCCAGACTTACAAGGCATATTTAGGAAACACCGACATTGCTTTTTGGTTTTTAAAATAGCAGACAGCAACTGTGAGTACACTTTTGAGGTCGATACTTTTGTTGTATCTTGTATTAAGTTTTAATTATATTTGTTATTGGTTCACAATATCGATCTCAAGTGTTAAAGTTATTTCAACTTATTTTTATAGTGTGTTTTTTATTGTTGTTTTGTCACACCACTGTCCCATGTTAGCGGGAGCGTTGAGCGCTCACCAACCGGTTTAACCCAACCACATACTATTGGTTCACAATATCGATCTCAAGTGTTAAAGTTATTTCAACCAATTTTTATAGTGTGCTTTTTATTAATTGTTGTTTTGTCACACCACTGTCCCATGTTAGCGGGAGGGTTGAGCGCTCACCAACCGGTTTAACCCAACCACATACTAATGTGCCTGTCCCAAGCCAGGAACCTGTAGCCTAGTGGTTGTCGTTGTTTTATAAGTCATTTATTGTTATAATTATGTTCACCATTTTTGCTTTAGATTAGGTTTTATTGTCATTGTCATGTTTTATGTATAGTTGTACAATTTGTATTTCGGGGCCTTAATTTACAGCTTCCGTTATGGTATGGAATCTTGTTTATTGTTGAAGGTCATAATGGGACCTGTAGAAGTTTAAATATTACTGTCACTTGGTGAGTGGCTGCCTCATGGACAATCATGCCACATCTCCTATTATAATATTGATTTGAAAGTTCCTTTTACTATGGTAAGATCTGGCATGGTCGTTCCCAGGTTATTCTGGTTCTAATGCTACCGAAGAGGGGCTATGCCTTGAAATAAGTATATAGAATAACTTTCATTCAACATATTTATACATCATTGGTTATCTTAATTACAGTATTGTTCCAAATCACATCTATATATCCTTAATAATTCTGTTATGTGAACATCACAGAGAAAGTTTATATAAATACAAAAACGAGTTTATATGAGACGGCAATTAAAACGCTTGCAATACAGACATCGACATGTCGTATTATAAGGCTTTCAATATAATGGTTACATATCCGCATCCTGTAAAAACTGTAAAAAGCCCACAAAATAAAATTAGTTATATTTAAATGTAACAACTATCGTCCAGCTAGATAAGAATACAATGTAAAACAAGTAACATTTAAACATAAAAACAACGACATCCACCGGATTACAGTTCCCGGGCTGGGAAAGGCACATAAAGTATGTGGCGGGCTTAAATATGTTTAAGCGTACTCACCGCCCCCCTCATATTAGGTCGGTGTTATAACAAAAATACATAAAAGCCAACTTTAAAACCCAACTGCATAGTACTCGCTGTTTATTACAGCTATTTCAAAATCCGAACATAATAGATAACAAAATATATATAATAGATAAAAAATCTGGTTCTCTTAATTTACGACATTAATCAAAACACGTCCGACTGGTTTTAGTGTAAAAATATCTTTAATAGCTAAAAAACAAGTTATGTCAATTTTCACTTAGTTTTTCTTGAGCAGAGGACACAAAGAAATATGAATAGACATGAGCAAAGGACAATTCAGCAATGATTAACATACATTGATCAAATATTTATGTCAAAGTCTACAAGAAGCATCCTTTATATTTTTACATTATGCATCATCAACAACCTATGCAAAGGGACATAACTTTTGACAATCTTTGGTATGTTTATGTCAACCATTTTTATATATCTAATGTAAGCATCTTATTA
>JAULBM010034329.1:0-10977 GCA_032357055.1 Geukensia granosissima
TTATGTAACAAAATAATATAAACATATTACTGATTTCAAGAGTTATCTCCCTCAACCCAGGTCTACCACCTTAATTGGCCGATTATTGTTACATTTGAATATGATCATATTTTATGTTTTGGGCCGATTACAACCAATATTAAGGTGTGAATCTTTGTCCAATGTTGAAGGTTTTTTGATAACTTGACGATGTTTGTAATTTCGACTTTTTGGATTGCTGTCTATGACAATCATACCAAGTCTCATTTTTCATACACATATGAGTTACAGGTTATAATTTTAATTTTTCATTGATGATCTTATAGTAATTCTTACCCAGTTGATAATTCAATCCACTTTGATTTAATTTATGGGGTTATGTTACAGTACGAAGTCATTGACTTGGTCTTTGTCTGTCACGTTGTATCTTGTTTATATGTGTATTACACTGGGGCATGTTTTGTTTTTACGTAACGAGTTTAATATGTTTTGGCGATCTAGAGCTCGTCACATGTAGTGGGATTCTAAGCATTTTGAAAACATTGTGACAACCTCTAGATTCAATAATTTCCTCCTTTTCTTACTGATGGAGTATGGTATCCTTACATATATATTTTCCATATCTTCCCTTTTGTATATTTAATATTGAAAAGAAAACAGTTTAACATACACTATAAAAAGACCGTACAAAAAATCTCCAGTTAGATTAAATGTCCAGAAAAGGTACAGTGCCGGGCATGGACAATTTCTCCGACGTAATTAGTTCCACCTGTCTGGCGCACCCACACCATATCACCCTTGTTCATATTTATAACAACGTTTTTTGTTATTGTATTTTCAAAATGACCATGTGACCATAGATTATCGACCAGAGCTCCATTCTTTACAATATCTAAAGCAACAATCTTTTCACTCAGTGACATCACTGATGTAGTGATATCGTACAATCCCTGTACAGGTGCTGTGAAATGACCATGTCGGGCATCGTATCCACCGCCTTCATTTGTTATCACCGTATTGAATATAATCGCCTGGTTAAGACCCAGTTGTACATCTGAACCATCCAGTCGTGCAAAGAAACCTACAGACCGAGTTACTGAAAAGTAAAAATATTGTATATATCTGTAAGATTTTAACAAGTATGTTGTCGCCATGATCCTGCAGAAAATGTATCTAACAACATTTATTTGTGTTACATTACGTGGGCTGCTTCATAAGGAACTAGACGATGATTACTGATGGGAAAAACCGATATTAACAAAAATCGGAATCCTTCACAAAAATTTGTGTTTTTGCAGGGGAGTTACGATTGTTCAAGCTCAAATATTCGTAGAAAATAAACTTGTTTAGTATGTCCTGTTAAGTTTCATAAAATACTTCTAACTATTCAAGTTTCGGAAAATATTAACCAAGATACCCAAATATAATATTAATATTGATTTTTAAATTTATTTTTGGAAAGATATTTGCCTTTCTGTATTTAATCAAGTTTGAATGCATTTTCTAAAATAATCGACACTGCGCTATTGTATGCCGTTTGTCTTGCTGATTTTCAACCCGCAGCAATTCTTATAAAAATCATAATCGTTTTCTTGTCGTACTAAATAAAAATTTAAAAAACAATGACGTTGCCCGCTAGATACCTTTTTTAAACTTATAGCTAAACTGAAAATGAAACTTTCTTTATTTACAGATAGACCTAACTGAATTGTTTTTATAAAAATGCAAAATAAATTATAAGGGCAGCCTCAAAGGAATTTTGCAACATTAATGACGTCCAAGCAGTACCAGCGATTTATACTGCTATAAATATAATCTTACCTCTTGTTGCATTTAAGTCCTGTATCATGCGAAGTAATTCCGCATTGCTTGGACTATTGTCTAAGTCCAAAGCGCTAACACTCAATACCAGTAAAAGACCCAAGAAGTTATACATGACTGTAAACAGCTGTCCTTTCTGTTGAAAGATACAACTAATAATATTAGATAACATATGTAATAGTGAAGTAACTAAGTGATCCCAACATTTTATCTTACATAGTGACATTAATGTAAAAACGAAAACCGGGTAAAGGTTAACGCACATGGAATACTTAATAAGCTAACTTGAGATAAATTTTAATTGCAAGATTTAATGAAAACGAATACCAGATTTATTGCCCTTCTTCATCTCGAAAGTCTCTGTCCTTCATCAATAAGCCAGTAGCCCGCATGGTCCTGAGCTTCAGCGTGAGCGATACTACTGTCGTTGATCAATAAGTCGCCACATGACATGATATGCATTTATGTATATTTCATTAAATTCACAATAAGGTGTGTTCCAGACGTATTGCCATTTGATGATAGTGCTATAGCGGATTATAAGAAGAATCAAAGTATCATAGTACTTACTGCTAGGAGCGGCCTTTCCCAAAAGTAAAACGTGTATGTTAACTCTGTTTCTTAATAAATTTTAGTTACTACAGTTTAAAACATCTTTTCGTGCCAGTTGTGTATGAAGTGTAACATATGGTTATTTGAATAATAACAAAAAGTTAACCGTTATAACAATAAAATAAGTTTTTTTGTGTTAATGTAAAGCAGTCTCCTTGACATTAGCCCCATACTTCTCATCGAGCACTATCAGGAACGAATATACGGAATTTTCCGTTTTTGCAAATAAAAATGGTTGTTACATTGTGTAATTCGGTATTCTGGTTGTTTTATATGGGTGCCGGCCAAGCGTCCTCTGTTTGAGAAAGTAACGTAAAAAAGGCTTACTTAATTTTAAAAAGAAACTTTTTATTAATCCTTTCATAAAATCTTGACCCGCCCCTACGTAATGTAACATATTATTATATTGATAAAAAAAGACTAACAAAAATTGAATAGAATATGTGGACAAGGGTCCCTGTGGGCTCGTTCAACTTATTATTTATTCTGTCTGTTCTCAATACAAATTTAAGATGTGTTATTGTTTTCTTTTTTTTGGGGTGTCACCCGGGTTTCGTATTTCTATTTTCTCATTCTACCAACTTCCTTGTCACAAATTCTCACGATAGCTGAAGTTATACTTTGGAGACACATTCGCACGCGTTTAACAGTGAAAAAAGTTAACATAATTTTTAAGCCGACTTTATTCGGAAGTGTGGTTGCAAGGGCGGAATTCCAATTTAGACCAAGAATATGTCATCCAACATTTAATAGTAATATACAGTAATTAATGTAAAATTGATCCGTTAAATTACATTAATCTTTCCACAAAGCTGCATGCAAAGTCCAAAATCATGACTCGTGGCCATTAAAATATTTCCGTGATATACTTTTCATTTCAGTTTTATTGTATCACTCATTCAAATTTGGTAGTTTTGGGTTACAATTAATATTAACACTTGGCGCTATTAAACAGAGCAACCAATAATTAATTAACAATCAATTTTAAACACAGCGACAATCAATCAACAATCAACATTTAAACACAGCGACAAGAAGTGTGATTTAAGGATCATGTACCCCCATTAGCGTTCAAGGTTAAACCAATGGAAATTTTATAGAAAATCCTCAGATTTAGCTCTCAAAAATATGTATACAGCTAACTTGCACAGCAATGCATATACTCCTATCATTACTTTTCAACATTATCCACGAATTGCAGAATAATTGGCTAAAATCATTTGGAATTTGAGGTTCATTCGAGCTGACCTGTACTTTTAGTCTGCCTGAATACTTTCCCAATGTTAACAAAAATTACATGGAATTTGTTTAATTACTACCAGGTATGATGTAAATGATAATTATATTACAAATCTTATGTTTTAATTTCATTTGCAAATTCGGAACAATAAACCTTGGGGAATTTTAGTTAATTTTCCATATGTTTATCACTAAACGCTAACGGGGAAACATAATCCTTAACCATTGCTGAAGGCCTTGTGGGAACCTCTAGATTTTCGGTAGCTGCTTCTTTACATTAACACCATAACATTTCGTGCTTATAACCTCAATAACCTGTAGTCGGGGTTTTGTCGTCTTTTTGCTGTTTACACTTATTTTATTGAATTAGTTCATTATTGTTACAGTTGAATGGTTCCACATTTTATTTTTGTTTGGTATTTTAAAGCCTGCAGTGTGGTTTTAATGGATGGATTTGTCCTTGGAAATCAGACTGCTTCTTATATTCTAAAAGGACACTGACGATTTCAAGTAATTTTTTCCGTTTTTCCTTCCGCATTTTAGCAACAACCTTTGTGAAAAATATCTAAATAATTTCAACGTATATATAAGACATTTCAGTCATAGTATGTTATTCAATTTCATATTTAAAAAAAAGGCTTACTTAACCACATGCAAAGAGTCACTTCCCTTGTCAAAATTTCGGTGTTTGTAATCTTACCAACAATTCGTTCAAATGCAAGATACAACCATATAAGTATATACTATACAATGAATGAAAAAGGGCTTCGTCATTTATTCAGTCATAACAGTGGGAAGGAGCGATTGTTGCCGGACGTAGATAGGGACATAAAATATCATGAAAATCGAGTCGTTTTGCGAAATTTTTGGAGCAAGTTGCAAGGGTATCATACTGAAAAGCATAACCCCAGTAGAAGGTTCCTCGTTGTACCTTTTTAGGAGAAACCGCGTGACCAGTTTTTACACTAACTACCTTCGGGACAAACAATTAAACATAACACTGGGAAAGAATGTAAATCAGAGGTTGACAGATATAAAGAGAAAACTAGAGCCTGTAATCGCTAAACTGACTCAAAGTTTCCTTGACAACAGCCTTGTTTTCAAATTGTTTGCATTCATACTGTTCAAACTTAAAGACGTTTCATTGTTTAAATATTAGTCTTGATAGTTTTAATGATGGCATCATGAAAAAAGCAGTTGTTGAAAAAAATCAAAATATACATATTTCACTTAAGTTTGGCTAAAAAATGCTCGGAAGTTTCATTAAAAGTAAAATATGTTAAAAACTAAATCGGGCCACGGCTGCCATATTGTATAACACCTTGCAAAACAGAACAAATCTGTGAAAAGGCATCATTCAAGGATCCTTCAATCAAAGTTTGGTAAAAATGGACTAAGCGGTTTTAGAGTAAATGGCAAAAATGTAAAATTCCCATGGTCTTAATGTTAAACAAGATTCGTCCATTTTGACTATATTAAATGACATTAAAATACTAATCACATTTTAAAAGGATCCAACTAAGGACCAGTCTGCTAAAATTGGTCCAAATTGACTCAGTTTTATCAGAGTAATTAAAGGAAATGTAAAAATTCCCTTAAGGTCAAATGTTAAATTAGTCAAACCAAGGTGGCAATATTAAATAGCGGCTGGCAAACCAAAACACAATTTTAAAGGGGTCATCTAAGGACCATTACAATAAAATGTGGTTAAAATTTGCTAAGAGGTTTCAGAGAAGGTGAAGAAATGCAAACGTACCATAGAAATAATGTTAAACTGTGTTCAGGAATGGAGGTCGTGTTTACATGATGACGTTTGGAAACCACCTAAGAATTTTAAAATCTGCTACAGTTTTGCTTCAGATTGGCTCAGGTCTCTCATTTTTGTTATAGAAATTGTTAAAGTTCTTATAGGGTTCAATGTTAAAATAAGTTAGGCCATTGTGGCTATAATGTATGGCGGTCGGTCAAGCCGATAATAATTTTTAAGTGGAACATCCAAGGAGCTTCCCAACAAAGACTGGTTAAAATTGGCTTAGTGGTTAAAAAGGAGTTGATGAAAATTCCCAAAGGCTTTATGTTCAACCATCTTCGTTCATGGCTGCCATGTTTGTTGAGGTTCGAAAGAAAAAAGAACACATGTTTTAAAAGTGGGATACCCAAGGACAATTTAAGTAATGTCTGGTTAAAATTGCCTCACAGAAGTTAAGTAAATTTTAAAAATCTATTATGGTCCAATTTTAAAATATGTTAGGCCAAGGCGGTAATTTAAAATGGCAGACGGCAAAACCAAACAGAAATTTTAAAGAGGCCCATCCATGGACAAATTTAAATTGGCTGAGGAGGAGTTGATGATATTGTGAAAAATTTACGAAGACAACCTACAACGACGACGGACGCAAAATGATGAGAATAGCTCAAATTTCACGAATTGCCAGGGGATCTAAAAATCAAACTGGACAGAAGATTTTTGTTTTCATTTTCAGTCTTGAAATTCCATATTAGTTTTAACACAGTTCATTATTCGCCACTACCATCTATTAACATATATATGGCCGTGGAACATAGTGTGTGATTTGTGTGGAGAATGCCACGTTCTATGCACGTAAAGGATCCCTTTTGTAGTTATCGAAAAAGAGAAGGCTAATACCGCTACAAATGGCTAAATTGTCAGTCCCTAACCATCACTCCTATTTTTCAGTGGCGGTCAAAAGTCGTTGCCCGGTTGTGTCCAACCCCAATCCATTTGTCGATAGTTTTAGTAATTGTTGAACTAGTTCTCGTCCTGAATATGCAGGAAATAATTGCCACCGGACGTAAGGCAACCAACAATCAATTAATCAACCATATTTAAGCATGACTTGAAAACTCGTGTTCACAAGATTAAGGGTAATAAAATGACACTTGATATACGGAGTATTAGCAGTTTTTCTAGATTTAATATTTATTCATTATCGGTGAACTGAAGTGTTAAAACGAATAATACATGAAACGTACACAGTATTTAGAAGGTTCGGTTTCTAATACACAAGAAAGTCTTGATCGGTACATGTCATGCCCGTAGCCAGAAATTTTCAAATGGGGGGGTTGGATCACTTCGCTAAGCGGCCTTCACGACCGGGTGTCTGGGGTTTTGGTGCAAAATCCTGTAATCTAGCCATATAATTGCACTTTTTTTCATCTCAGAAAGTCCTGTTTAATTTAATAGTCAAACTTCAATCTGGATTGATAGTTTAATAGTGCTTATTGGTTTTCAAGGTGGGTCGTCCGAACCCTTCGAACCCCCGCTGGCTACGGGTATGCATGTAGAACAGGCATTGGTAAAATAAAATAGTTCTGGGGCGACGTAAATACTAGGAAATAAAAATAATTGTGTGGTTTCTTATCAAAAGTCTGAGTATTCATTCAACCCCGAATAGGAATAAAAATACTTGATACTTAATATGTATCTACTTATCCAACGGCTACAAGATATAAAAATTTATGACGTTAGAATTTCTAAGGGGAGCTATCCGGTTAATCGAGAAATCTGGTTCGTGAACGATCCTGATAATTATTCGTGAACGATTTATCCAGCTAATCAACAAAATTATCCTGTCACTATAATGTAAGGAATATAAATTTAAAATTCCTTTCGCAGTTCTATAGATAAAGGATTCATATTTCTTAGAAAATATGTAAATTTCTTTTGTGATTTGCGAATAATTTCTATTTTGGTAGAAACAATGAAACCCCCTAAATGTTCAACACAAGTTATGTACTTGAGAAGTGATATATTTTGGTATATTCAAATAATTCATCAAACATGTCAAAATAATGAAAGAAACAAAGTCAGAACTTGAAACTTACACTATAATTACATTCATCTGATGATTTATCAAAGATAGTTTCATAAAAAGACATTTTTTTGTAAAATCGGGTACGTGAACGACCATGTTAAAAAATATTTGATCGTGAACGGTATACTTACCAATTTTGCAGAGCAGCACGAGTTTCATCTGCGATAACTGTGGGAAGTGTTATTCATAGATTAGGTCTGAGGAAACTGTGATAGCGGAAAAATGATCAAATTTGTGCTTAACTAATTGCGGACATTAAGACTATTAATTCAGGTATTTTATATAATTGTTAAAAGTGTTTTTCTTAAAAACGGGTTATTCGTATTTCATATATGGACGACATTTTTATTATTTGTTATATAATTATTTAATCGATTTTCATATTTTCAATTCGCTTATTTCTTTCTTTCTTCTGTATGAGCTTCCTCTATACGGAACACAGGATATATCGCTTAAAAGTTTATATCAACGCTGTACACAGCAATAAAAGGTAAAATCTAAAAAAATAGTGAAACAGGATTAAAAGATCATGTGTCAGCATCCATTTTCATCAACTTTAGTCTCTTATTGTGTAATTTATACCAGTAGTTCCTGCACATAATCTCAATTTCATCCATATTATCTTGATTATGTAGTAGTTCAGCATAATTAGAACAGTCCACTATGAGTTTGGTAATAGCAAGTCTATCATTGAATTTTTCATTCCAGTTTAGAATTCCAATAATTTCAATGAATCTTTCCTTAATTGGTATATAAAGTTCATTCCTAATGTCAGCTAACGCAGCACAGATTGTTAACATATGAGGTAAATCCTCAGATTCAATGTTACATAGTTCACATAACGGATCACTGTTATACCTACTAACTTTCGTACATCTAATATTGATGGTTTCACCGTTCGATAGATACAGTGTTGGATTCCTATCTCTAGTTTGTCTTTTGAAAGATATTTTAATGACGGCATGGAAATTGTTTGGTTTACTAGTTTTTGAGTCCAATAAGATATAAGTGATGACATGGCCATTTTTTTTCCATTCTAACTTAGTTGGTAGATTTTGTTGTAGTTCAAAAACAGATGGTAGGTTATATAATGATAGAACTTCAACTATACGATAAAAAAACTGTCTTTGTTGTAAAAGTTTACACACAGTTGGCGTTCAACAATATTTTTCAGTTTATTGTTTTCTGCAGATAATAGTAGATATAAGAACGATAGTTGACGTTTGTTAAATTCTCCTTCACCCAGAATAGCTCCGAGTAATAAATAAACAGATTGAATAGCAGTTCGTTTTGATAATGACTGGAATTGTCTCAATGTGTATCTATGAAATCTGTCTAATTTTCATTATCCGAACTTTTTAGTGGTAAAATTTCAAGTCCATATAATAAACGTGGTAAAACATATAATTTGTATATGTTATATGATGTAGTTGGATCGATACCATTGGTTCCATGAAGTCCAGAGCTCATGAGTGAATACTTTGTCCTTCTTGATATTTTGATTCTTTCTTCAATATTAATTTATGTTTCAAATTTATCGGATCTTACTAGTCCAAAATGTGTAGTTGATTGGGTTGTACTTATATATGTTGTTTCCATTTAAATGCCAACTATATTTATAACGTTGCTCTGCTTGTTAAATTCCACAATATTAGTTTTTGTTGGGTGTAGATTATAAAAATGTTGCTGTCAATATCTATGCACTACATTCAACATCAACTGCATTTCTTCAGTAGAGGAGCTTAATAGTGCCAGATCATGAGCACATGTCGGGGTGCCTATAGATATCTCCTGAATGCAGATCAATGGAGTTTCTTTCCAATTCTTCAAGTAGGTCTTGAATAAATATCTTGTAGAATACGAAAGAAAGAACGCCACCTTGTCTAACTCCTTGTTTGATATTGAATTTTTCACCAAGTCCACCCATCCACTTTACTTTTGAAGTGAGATCTTCATATAAGTTCTTGACTATTAACCATAGATCTGGATGTTTATTTTTATCTAAGAGTTATCTGTCGAATAGTATCATATGTTCAACAACATCAAATGAAGACTGAACATCTACAGTAGTTAGAATAACTCGAATTTTCTTGCTAAGTATAGACTTTTCACATTTTGCTTCTGTGATTAGTAAGCTAGCAATTAATGGACAGAGACCTTTGGTAAATCCAAATTGTAAATCAGACCCATTGCGTAAATTTAACTTGTCTAGAATACAATATTCATGAACTTTTCCTATTACCGGTGTTACGGTTATACCTCTGTAACTATAGAACAATTTTAAGTCTTTGTTTTTCTTAGCAAATGGTGATAAGATTCCAGATTTCAGTTCATTTGGAACAATTCTTCCTTTAAGAATATTATTGAGTATGGTACAATGACGGCTTTTGAATGTTTTAAATGTTCTGCTGATAAGCCAAATTCGTCTGAAGATTTTCCAGTATTTAATTTATCTATTGATTTACTAACATCAATATTGGTATACGGTTGTAAAGTTTATTCATTTGCATTGTAGAAGTGCTCAACCAGATTTTGACGTATATTACATAAATCATAGTACGTATTGTCAAATGTGTCATTTTTCGGTGTGCTAAAGTCTTCATAATACGAGCAAATGCATGTCTTTGGTTGTCCTCTGAATAGTCTAATTTACCATCTATTTCCATACATGAAGTAGTGCCAGTGGTCTTTTTCCGATTTCTATTTATTAAGCGATAAAATAAGTCAGTTGTGGGATTTTCCATGATTTGTTGATATAACTGCCCTCTGTCCATGGCTTTGTCCATACGCTGAATGCTTCTCAGTTTTCGTTTTTCATTTACTAATTCTTTGTAAATTTCATGAGTTCTAGCTTGTCCAGAGTTTTTCCATTTAGAATATAATGTTTTTCAGGTTTTAAGTTGTTTCCGTACTGTCGGAGAAGCTTTCCATTTTGGTCCACGTATTTTCATTACTTCGTTTGGAACTGATTTTGATGACGCTCTAAGTAAGACCTTGGTCAATGATTCTAGTTGATCTTTTGCATCACCGTTTATGGGAAAAGTATGTATATTATTCATAATAGTCTCTTTATATAAGTCTTGATCAATTTTCTCCCATATTAGCTTTTTAACTTGAATATTATTGTTCTTGCTTTTATTTAAAGCATCATTTGGTATAGTTATAGTACTCAACATTTCTACCGGAACATGAGATGAGACATTTGAATAAGGTTTCCATATTTTAAAATCTAAAACAATTCTCCGGTTTTTCACAAGGATATAGTCAATTTGTGAGGTAAAAGGTCCTGCATGATGATATAAGGTATTTATGTTTCCACAATTCCCAGCAGACTGTAATTTTGTCTCTATAACAAAAGCTCTTAAAAGCTTGTCATGAATATTCAATCTTGTATTTAGAAGAGTTCCATTTAGATCACCACATAATATCACCTCAAAAGAATCTTGATATTTTTGTATAATGTCATAAATAATATCGAGACATTCACTAT
>JAULBM010034340.1:0-10977 GCA_032357055.1 Geukensia granosissima
CAAAATCAGACAAGTTTAATCGTCAAACGGAGTTCTACAGTAATGAAAAACAGAGATAACGAACTTCAGAATTTCAGTAGTTTTTTTGACACGCCAGACGGATGTTCAAAAACCAAGATTTAACACGCCTGACTGCAATTTTACACCCCTGGGGCATCGGACTACCAGCTAATTTCGAAGACTGCATTGATTATCGTATTTCTGCAGTCTCGATAGTTAAACCTTAAATTTCCTAGTAAACCTCCAAATTTTATGGTTTAACTATCTTGACTGTATACGTAGAAATATGATAATCAGCAGCTTACAATGTAAGATTCTATATTTCCAACACCAGTTGAGGAGTGTGAAAATTACAAAAGAATTAAGAAATTATAATATACACCACACAAATGGATATACTTGACCCATATCATATGTGATCATGATGATGGGGTTAGTTTATTTTTGTTTTTAAGCCCACACCTTTAAGCAACCGTGGCATTAAGTCTTACCCTTATACCTATATATGTCTGTCAATTTTCATCAAATTTATCAGCTTGTGTTTGTCCTATTGATTTGATATTTGGTCTAAAGCATTATCAGGGTGACTTGTACCATTTCTCAACTTTTCAGGTTCATCATACATGTCATATGTCTACTCCTGTTTGTGGGAGCAAGGAATCCATGTTCCATGCACACATTTTCTCTACATGTATGTTTTGCTTTGTTTGTTTGTTTTAGAAGGGTAGGGCATGTAGTTGGGTTTCCTTCGCCAAAGCTTACATGGTTTTTGACTGGGTGAGCTTATTATCACAGTAAAATAATTGCATGAATATTTTATTACTGACAAGAATTGATCATGACATATAGGTAATTTTCTTTTTTGCCATACCACTTTTTTCTGATAAGCTGAAAAGGTACATGTGTATGAAATAGAATTCTTACTAGTTTAATTATGACAGCTTATAATTTGTCGTAATGTGTACATTTAATAATTTTCAGAAAACATGAGTTTACCAGCTCCTTTAGATTTGGGTCGAATGGAAGCCGAAGCAAAAGAAAATGCAGCCAAACACATTTCAAGTTTACTGCAGGTTCGTTGAACGATTTTGTAATTGAATTATCTTGGGTATTCAATCAATCATATCTTAAATTATCATGATTTAGTGTAGGTACATTTAATGGTTTTATACTTGAATCACTGTTTTTACACAGCCAAATATATCTTACATTTTCAGTAAATTTGCTTAAATGATTTTGTACATTAATTCTTGTGGGTATCTCAGATGTACTGCAGGTGCATTGAACATTATTGTGGGTACACAGCCAAACATATCTCAAATTTAATGCAAATTCTACATGTTTTTTGAATGATTTTGTAATCTTATGATTTTAAGATGTTTTAACAGTTTTGGAGTTCCAAGGGAGGAACTTCTACATGAAAAAAAGGAACAAAAAGAATAAAGTAAAGGAGACTATGCCACTTCTTAGGTCCTGTTCACACTACAATAGTTAATCAGGATTACATTGTTGTAAGGGGCAAAGAAAAGATATTCCATTGTAGTTCCACTAGTCAAAATACCAGTCAAAGTTTCATAAAACAGCCCAAATGAGATTTTCCTCAAATATTGAAAATACTATCATCTGATCATGATTGGCCAGTTTTTGTGTTGAGGAAAGTATCAAACTGAGATATCTCATGAAACTAAATCCAGATTATAATTCCGTTTACTTAAAAAAGGAACAATGAAAATATTTGGTGATCAAATTAATGAACTAAACTTAATGAATCAATTTTAGCGCCCTGACCAGCTTGAGAAGGTAGACCAGTATAAAAGGAGAATTATGAGGAAAAAGGTAATGTAACAAATAAATAATACCTGAGAATATTCTAAATTTACATGATTATTGGATGGTGTCATTGTTTAATACATGTATTTAAGCAAAGTTAGAAAGAAGCTGATCTGGGCTTTTGTTTTAAGGGTGACCTGTGTAAAGAAGCAGTCAGCCATTATCATTTTTAGCTCACCTGGCCTAAAAGACCATGTGAGCTTTCCTCATAACTTGGCGTCAGTCGTCCTTCCATCCGTCCACAATAACCAAAAAATCTTCTCCTCAGAAACTGCTCAGCCAATCTCGACCAAACTTTGAAGGGATGGTCATTAGGTCGTCCCCTTACAAAATTATGTCTGACGAATGATAAATGGCCACCAGGTTAAAAATAGGAAAAAAGTTGGGATAAATTTGAAAAATCTTCTACTCAGAAAGTATTGAGCCAATCTTAGCCAAACTGGAATGTTCCTTTGGTGGTCCTTTACTAAAAATTATGTCCAATGACCCCAATCTACAAACAAAATGGTCGCCAGGCTAAAAATATAAAAAAGGGGATGGATTTCAAAAATCATCTCGACTGAAACTACTGTGCTTATCTTTACCAAACTTTGCTGAAATGATCCTTAGGTGGTCTCCTTCCAAAATTTTGTCTGGCATTTCCAACCTCTAACCAAGATAGCCACCCCCAACTAAGTGTTATATAGAACCTTATAGGAAATTTGCAAATTTTTTTTATCTTGAACTGCTTGCGCAATTAGAACCTTACCTAGGTGGAATGGTCCTGAGGTTGGTCCCTTCATAATAATTTGGGATGACCCCACCACAATCAAAGATGGCCTCCACAGCTGAAATTCATAAAAAAAGTCTGGGAAGTACTTGCTCAATTGAATTGGAACCAAACTTTGGTGGAATGATTCCTATTTGGGTCTCTTTCAGAATTTTGTCTGATTACCTCACCAGCCAACCAAGATGGCCATCCAAGCTAAAATTAGTTTTACATAGGACCCATTGGAACATTTACAAAAAAATTTTTTCATCTTGAACTGCTTGCTCAGTTAAAACCCCACTTAGGTGAAATGGTTCTTAGGTTTGTCCCCCTTCATAATATTGTTGGATTACCCCACCCGCCAACCAGGATGGCCACCACAGCCAAACATAGTTTTACATAGGACCCTATGGGAAATTCATGAAAAAATTTAAACTACTTGTTCAATTGGAACCAAACTTTGGTGGAATTATTCCTAGTTGGGTCTCTTTCAGAATTTTGTCCGATGACCTCACCCGCCAACCAAGATGGCCACCCCATACATGTAGGCCCATATGAGAAATTTTTGACAAAAATCTTCTTGATTTCTTGACTTCCTGCATTGGCACTTTACTTTGTTGAAGTGGTCTGCAGGAGAACATCTTTCAGAATTTTGTTTGTTGACCACATAAGCCAACCATGACAGTTGCCTTGGCCCAACTTAATGTGACAAAGGGCCCTATGGGAAATTGATAAAAAAATGTTTTTTCATCCGAAACTTAATTCCATTGGAACTAATCTTTGGTGAAATGGTTCCTAGCTGGGTTCCTTTCGGAATTGTATCTGGCATCCGCCAACCAAGATGGCTGCATCAGCCGAACTTTCTTGTGCTATTCAAACCATAGTTAATTCAAATGGTTTTAATGTTAACTTTATTTTGGAAATTATATGACAGGTGATCAATGACAGGCTCCTCAGAGCCTCTGGTTTTGCTTTCTGGATGATAACTCTTAAAACTATTGTAATTCTAACCCTAAACATCGTTCACAGTTACGTTGATTACCCAAATTTTTTTGTTTTGTTTCTTGTTGCGTTAACATATAAATTAGAACAGGAGAACTAGTTTTTAAAATGTTCATCAAAGATCATATTGCTTCCCATATTTATACAAAAGGATCCAGATTATGAAAACATTCTTGGAGCATTTGGTATGTAAGAATTATAGTTTTGATTAAACCAGCTCAGACATTCTATACTATTTTTGCCTAAGAAGAGACACAGTTTCTATATTTGTCTAAAACTTGCTATAAAAATAATTTTTGTCAAGTTTATTGTTCAAAGTGAACCTGTATGGTTGTAGATGTTTCCTGAGATCCTTTGTTTTTTTCATTAATGTCTGCTTTTACAGTTGCAACTTATTAAATGTGCCAGTTCTAGTCACATAAGATTTAGAAAATCATGCTTACTTTTCTCTAGAGCACCTGATATCAGTCCAAGTTTTAATGAAAGCAAATTTTTTAGTCACCATGTTGTATGATGTTTACAAAAAATAAATAAAAAATTGACCATAAATTGGCAAAATATTAATTAAACTTTTTGATCAGGAATTTATCAGAAAGACAAGTGGAACCCCCAGTCTAAATTTGAACCCTCATGCACTTTTACCAGTTAAAATACTGTGTATCAAGTTATTTTCCTGTTGGCTTTTGTTCACAATTTTTTTGTCAAATAATTGGTGATTTGGTGTCATTTCGTTAAGAGTTATATGAGAATTAGAATTGAGGCATAAGGAAATTTGGGGGAAATATCAACTGTGAACAAAGCAAAAACTAGACACACAGGAAAATTTCACAATATACTGTGAATTCATTTATTTTCGTTGACATCAATTTTCGTGGATTTACCAAAAAAGACATTTTCGTGGGTTGCTAAATTAATGGATAACAAATTTTACAAAAAAATTATTTTGTCAATTATTGCATGCATGTTTCTCGTGAGCTTATCGTCAGCAGTTGATTGATTGTAACCATTTATATCAAAAGCAATAAATCTGTTTGATCTTTAATCTGAACAGCAAACAATGAAATGATTATTTGTAATGAGTTTTCATGATTATAATTAGTGGCAATATAAGACAAAAATATTTGTAAAAGCAATCTTTGTCACCAAAGCTACGACCAATGCTTAAAAATTTCTCAAATTAAAACTGTCTTATAAATACATTCGGAAAATTGACCACTTGAGTCCATCGTCTTTATTATAATAGTATTAGATGTTAAAGATCTACTGGTTTAGTCAACGTTATCCATGCACAACTGATGTACTTAAAATGAACACTTTTCCGATAGATGCAATTTTGCCAGAAAAACATCTCAATAAAACGAAAAAAAACTGTTTGAAGTATACTTTATTTATTTACGAAGTTGATTACTGGCTTTTATATCTTCCTTCACTCACAGCAAATACACAATATATTGTTAAAATATGTTTCCACTGAAACATAATTCACTGAAGGGGATTGACAAGTATCCATTGGTTATTGGTTGTGTGTCAGTCATGGTTTTTTTCATTCGAGTTTTGAAAATACATTTTTCCTTGGGTTGTTAAATTTGTGGTTTGGGCCAACCACGAAATCCACGAAAATTGGATCACCATGAACAATAAGTGTTGTACAGTATGAAAATCTTCACTATAATTACATCCCCTCCTGTTACTTGACAGCTGTATTGCATCCATATTTAAATATTTGATATTTTAATGATTTCATATCAGATAAAAAGGGACATTCTGAAAGAGGTGGATGAAAAATATAATTTTATTTTGATTTTGTGTAGGAGTAAACATTATTCAGTGGTGCCAGATATAAATTTTATTACTATAAAACAGGATGAAAAATAAGGAGTGGAATACCCAAATTTATCAAAACTTGTAAAAGGTCAAGGTCACATTAAACTATAAGTATGAGAATTTTTTTCTGTTCTGATGATGATTCTTAGACCAAAAAAAAACACATCTGAATAAAGCAAACATGTCTATCAGACTGGGAGGTTAGCCATGTAAACAGCAAAGTCACACAATTTATTGATTTATTTGAATGATTTCCCTTTAACTACAGTCTGCCTGAGTGGATTTTACACATAAAGTATTTTTGAAATTAAGCACATTTTCTTTAATGACATGAAAACAGGTATTTTTGATGATTGCAAATTGATTATGTGAAAACTTTTACTCTTTATCACCTATTTTCAAGTTTTAATGAAGAATTGGACAGCAAAAAAGTTAGGCTTTTTGTCATTTTTTTCTGTCAAAGATTGAACAGGACTTTTTTAGAGTTTATATATTTCATTACTAGTTACATTTTTTCATTGATTTAGAAAGTTATGGCCACTTTTTATATTGTTTTATGTATTTGCAGGCTTCAGTAGATACTATGCTGAAGACAGCAGTACAGTCCCAGTTAGACGGGGTACGGACAGGACTGAATCAGCTACAGAGTGCTCTACAAGATGTGTATGAAATCAAACAAAGGTAATGTAATAAGATAATTACCTACTCTTTAAAAGAAATAATATGGAATATATGCAAGAAAACATAATCCACTCTTACATAGGTTTTTAACAAATAAACAAAAGCCATATTTAACTGAGTGTAAAGCATCTTGATTTACCAACTGGGTCGTTTCATCTTTAAACTTCAAACAAGGACTGATTTATTATTTTGTGTTAAAATTGCTTGGAGTATTTTTTAATGACATAAGCTTGAACTAATTCTCTGTCTGCTTAATAACAACTTTTGGATATATTGTTTAACATATTAAATGAGTGTCATTAAGGTTATGACCAAAATCAAGTTCTGGCAATACTGTAAATTCAGAAATTATTGTGATTCTTCACTCTAAAATGTGAGATAAATTACTGTGATTTTTAGAAAAGCTGTCTGCAAATATTGTTAACAGATATAAGAATGCGAGTTCTTATTTTTGCGATTATTGTCAGGTGCAATATTCACAATAATAAAAAAATCACATTAATTTTGGAATTTACAGAAGTTCAAAGATACCCAAGGAGCATATACTGGTAGAAATTGTTAAGTCAGAAGACAGACTGAACCATGGCAAACAAAAAGAAATGAAAAAAAAAATATAATATACATATTAATAGAAAAAACGGTGTAAATATTCATGACACAAAAATCTCATTTATACAAGTAAATTCCAAGCAAAGGAACAACGCTTTGATTGCTGTTCTTCATCTCAAATCACAGTGAGGCCTTCAACACGGAGTAAAATCTTGCACCTCACGGTAAGTTCAAAACACCCCTAGCACTGGTTTGAGCGGAATTCTTTGCTAGATGTTGACAACACTACATCTGTGTGTTGAAGCACACAAATGCCTGTAAGGTCAACAAATTACAGATATAAAATGGCAAAGAAATCTAACAAACTCTGTCATAAGTTGCCTGTCATCAGTAAGCACTCTTTAGAAAACTAAAACTAGAGTGACATGAACCAATACAAATGAGGATAGGTTCAGGTGCTCAGAAAGGGTAAGCAACTCCTGCTCCATATGTGGCATCTGTCATGTTACTTGATAGTCAAAGCCGGTGGTTAGTCACAATAAATAACACCCACAGACTTCTTCTGTTTGGTGTTGCTGTTACACTGTAAGGTTTTTCTTCTATGGCATTGCTTTTTAGGGATAATTCACAACAAAGTTCAATTCTGAAACATGCATCAACTAATGAATTTTCCCAGAAAATATTATATCACAAAGAAGAAATATATGATAATGCAGTGGCAAAAATAAGCGAATGTCTTGAATGAATGTCATTTATTGGTATAGGAACAGATTTCAAATCAAGTCATCTGGCTCTTCTCAGTTTGTTCTTAATGATCCATCCTTACTGTCAACTTCTACAGTAACTACTCATAGAAAGCTACCTTGAATATGTATATCTCTGTTTGGAAACATCAGTTTAACTGTCAATGGTAGCTCCATCCAGTCAGATAGTGTGAATCTATCAAAAAGCTGTAATAAAGACATTTTCAGCATACATGGAATGTTTAAAAGTAAATATGTTGCCACACTGAGGAAATAACAAACTACACAGGAAAGATAGCAACATACGTTTTTGAATGTTTATAAACGCATGTTAAACATAAGTATAGTACCACGGATGAAAAACGGACGTTTTTCAACGTACGTTTTACGGATGGTGTACACACATAAAAACAGGCGTTTTACAGATATTTTGCATACTGAATAAGTCGGTGTAATTTTACAAAAAAAAAATTAAAAGGCTGTTGTTTTTCATAAGTTTGTGGTGCAGGAAAATTCACCATTTTTCCATGCGTAAAACGTCTGTTTTAAAACGGATGTTTTTCATATGTAAAATGTCTGTCACAAACATAGGTAAAACAGATGTTTTTCTTGCGTAAAACATGGCGATATTGTACGTATGTTTTCAGGCATGGTACTATATGTCCGTTTTACATACATTTTGAAGAAATGGACGTAAAACGGCTGTTGCTATATTTTTATCTTTATCTTATCTGTGTAATAGGATTTCTAGCAAAATTACCTTTTTTCTGCATTAAGGTTGTCATGCAAAATCTCCCACTATAAATAGCTGAAAAGAGGGAGATCTCCTACTTTGTTTATTTGAAAGGTTAACAGGTATGATTAAAGTATATTAGATTTATATTGTAATTTCATATGCCTGAGGACCCATGATCGGAATAAAAAAATAATTTTTCTTCTTCCTTTCCTTTACTTTTGATTTAAAATAACTGGTTAAATATTCCTGCAAATACAGTCATCAATAGCCCAAAATCAACATATAACATAAGACAAACATTTAGATACCACATAGTGCAATCAAGATAAATGCAGGAACATTTTAATGCAGACTTTAGTTAACTAAAAGGCAAATATAATTGTCATTCTTCATAATTTGACAAACATATGACCACAACTCTGACTGTCATGTAGTGGGGTTAAACTTACTAAGTGGGATCCCCACCTACCCCAATGAATGGACAAATTAACAGACGAACTTTAAAAATCAAACAGAAACACCCAATCTGACTAGAGAGTGCCTGAATTACAATAAATATACTAAAATTATACATCCCCAATGATTGATTGATTGATTGTTGCTTAATGTCCAGAGGAAAATATTTCATGTATATTCAGGAAGGAAACAAGTTAACAAACAATAACTCATACATCAGACCCAGCCACTCAATACGAGATGTTATCTAACACAGTACATCCGATGATTTAATACTGCGTTGTCAATTAATGTGAGAAAAGACAAGATAGATGCAATGCCAAACTAGTAATATCTGAAGGGAAGCGATAAGTTTATCAATATCTGCTCAAACAAAAAAAAGTTGTAATGTTCTGACCAAAACGTTAATGGTGAAATTGTATCCTTTGTGGATAAGTTTTCCTAATGGAAAAGCAATATTAAATTGATCATTTTTAAGATTGTAAGCTTTATATGTGATATACCTTGTCGTATCAAATTCTATATAAGCAGATGTAATTTTGTATTAAATTTTTGAAACAGTTACAAGATTGCATAGAAGTCTTGGATCTTACCAGTAAGATGTAGGTAAGAATCATTGAAGTCAAACACTTAAGTCAAACATGGGCCAACCGAACTTGTGAAATATTGTCAAAATACAAAAGGGCCAAAAGCTGGTTCCTATCGAGAAACGGAAAGTTAAATACAGAAAATGAAAAATCGTCTTTTTTAGCATAAATTTTAGTGCATAAACAACCCTGTTTAATTTTTAAATTCTAATCTAAAAAGGAACTATGGTTATTAATGAACATTGAAGATAGCTCTGTAATTATTAACTAATAAATGTATTGTTAATTATTGGAGTTAGACAATTATGTTTTACCTATATAATAATTTGTATATATTTAGATTTAACAACGAATTAATATGTGTATTTAAAGTGACTTTAAAGTGTCAAATTCGGTAGAATACCGCGAAAATCGGGAAAGTTGACTGACTTTAAGAAAGGCCCGGATTGATATCACCCTAGTTAGAATCAACTTGAAGTTTATTTCTTTGATGCTGCTTTACTTGATATTAGAAAAAGGAATTCGAAGTTACCAAAAGGGGCGGACAGAAATCGTTAAGTCGGAAGACAAACAAGACCATGGCCAACAAAAAGAAACAAAAGACAAACATACACACTTTAGAACACACAACACTACACTTAAAACTAAAGCTGGAGTAACAATACCCTACAAAAATCAGGATGAGTTCCGGTGATCCGAAATGGTAAGTAACTCCTGGGGTGCAGGCTGTTTCGTAACTGAGTCGTTTCGTACCTGAGTTATTTGACTAAAGATAACTAGCTGCCACTATCTTTTATAGGATTTATTTTAATTTAGTTTATTTTGCAAATTCAAATTATTTATTGGCACACACTCATCGACAAGATACGGCTATAGTTTAAAATATACAAAATGTAAAGTAATAAAGAATGACAAATTTCCCCAATAAAAACAACGTACAAGTAATGTAACTCGAATTGACATTTTAAACATTGAATTGAAGTTTAGATACAGCTTCCCCATAAATAAAATTTTCGCGGACTTTTCGTGCATGGTGCAGGATTTCGTAAGTGGTTTTGACTATTTTTGTAAACACTAAGGCAACTCTCTCGGCTACAAAAGATTTCTTATGCCCTGTGCAGGATATCCTTAGAAGTTAAAACTATTTTTATAAACACTTACTAAAGTTTTCGCGGACTACAAAAGATTCCATGGGCTTAGTGCAGGATTAATTTAATTAGTAGTTTTAAATATTTTCATAAACACTAAATAAATTGATTCGCAGACTACAACGATTTCATGAACCTAGTGCATGAAATCTTGAATTAGTAGTTTTAATAGTCTGGTGTACGATATAAATAGTTGACTTCTGATTTTTAATTGTTCATTATTGACACAAATAAATAAATTAATTAATAACAAAAATAAAAATATATAAAATAAAAGGTTGATAATAAGTCCAACTAAAGCCTACCCCTAAGCCCATACCCGTTGGGTCAGTGGTGATGTGCCTATTCTGTTTTATAAGTCAGCTTGAGATTCTTCTTTTGTGATTATTTTTAAGCTTCAATTTCTTGTGCAAATAAATAAAACAATGAATGACTTAATGAATGAATAAATAAATAAGATGAAATGAATCGAACGGCTTGTGTTAATTTACCGTTGGTTACGAATCGACACGGTTACGAAACAACCCAGTTACGAAACGACCAGGTACGAAACGACCCGGTTACGAATCGACTGACATCCAGATTCTGCTCCTCTAGTCAGGCTGAAAGCTACTTCACTATAATTAACTCCCTTTTAAATATTCAAATGAGGTGAACTCTTCAAAATCGTGCA